>CM073760.1:134097820-134200247 GCA_037127475.1 Arma custos | reverse complement strand
TCAGTAGTAAACATATTCTGGAATCTATGTCTAATTACTATATGATATTATTATATAATATATCCTTTATTCTGAACTCATGGATGTTGATTTGTTCAGAAAATTTTGAGACACTGATTTACTTTCTTTTGAGCAGCCTAAATTAGAATTTTGACTTATGGTTTTATACTATACATTATTATTGCCTATGTACTGACCCTAAAAGGAGCCAGTCGCCCTACACAGAGGACAGACTCCTACCTGGAGGTAAACAAGACGAGGTGAGGAGGTATTGATTGCACTCTCCAAGTGACAAGGGCGAGTGTGTGAGCGCTTGTGGGAGGTGGAGCGGGAGCATCGATCTGGGTTCTAAGGGGGGGGGGGATTGTGTAGTGTATTAACTGTATTTATAGTATTTAGTGTGTAATTTTTTATAGTATTCTATATATACATCTATATATATATATTATATACTGCTACTCTATAAGGTGTGTGTAATTCCTGCTTTGAAGAATCAACTTTAAAGCTCATACAGTGCACAGGCTCAACTAAGCTTATGGACAGAAAAATAATTTAATTTACGATATTTTTTTTTGCTCCCAACAAAAAACAAAGCAATTAAATTGAGCAATAATAAGAATGTGATGTATATACACATGCCTTACTTTGACGCTAATTAAAAAAAAAACGTAAAAGAAAAATAATTATGTTAATAAATATAATTTTTAAATAGATGGCTTAAAAATCGAGCGTAGTCAAATTATAATTTGTGGTTATTAGATCATGAAGTAACACTAAAATAACATTAATTATAAAAATTAATAATACGGCTGAATAATAATGTTCGTAAATGAGAAAAACTATTTTATTCTCAGTGCCTGGAGAAGATCGTCTTCCTAGAGTTAGTCTTACAGCCACTCAAACATCCTCTTCATTCTCAGATTGACAGGACCAGTGATCTGCATGGGCTTTGACAAAAATAATGATACCGCTGTAAAATTGCTTTGCTGAACATTTTTTAATAGTTAGTAACCCTTTTTCCGCCTATAATCTTCATATATATATATATATATATATATATATATATATATATATATATATATATATATATTTATATATATTGTCTGAAAATTTAGAAAACGACTTTTTGCGAAATCGTGGGTGCCGCTATAGAGATATTTGAGGGGAAAGGAGTTCCCCTAGCTGACTGAGGTTTGTTGGCGGCTTAACAAGAACCAGCCATTGTAGGATCAGATACTATTAAATATCCGGCATAACTACGGATTTTCTACTCCATATAAAATCTCCTCCTGGCTGAGAACCTGCGACCTTCGGGTAGTAGATCGTTGTGCCAACCACTACACCACAGGTGATCCCTGAAATAAAGCTTCCCCACGCACAAGGTCACAAGAAATCTAACGAATTCCTCCGATGTAAACCAATCAGGCCTTATTAACTTTTTAGGGTTTCTTTCGTTAATACTAAAATGGTGGATTTTCCTGAAAGTAATTAAGTATCACTAATATTCAAATTTACTTAAAGCATTAATTAGGTTTGCATTGTTTAATAAAATACTTTAAATTGTTCACACCAAACGTTTATTTTGAATAAATAAATTAGCAATAAAAGCAAATTGTTTGAGGGCAAAGAGGCAGAGGTGCAATATCCGCTCAATATAGAGCGCGCCACTGCCGCGCAAATTGACTCAATAATTAGATCTTTCTGCTTCATCTCATTCCTCAATTTGTGGCATCTCATTTCATCATCTTCTTGTTATTTAGCTAATAGAGAAAAGGGATTTTATTTTTTTTTACCAATAAAAAACTTGAAATATGTTGAAACTTTTGATTCATAACTGTCCTGATGATATATTCACTATGTATAAAATAAGAGGTTGATATCCAGAATAATTTTTCAAGGAAACCGTCCTAGAAGAATTCAGAGAGTAGAAAATAAATTATGTAATTTGTTAACATCCAGGGATACATTCTGTGAGATCTTCATACCCTCCCAGAGCTCATCCATTCTTTGAAGAAGTTACAGCCTTTGTAAAGTTGATACTTTTAGGTTGAGTACTTTTAATTGGGATAAAAGGACTGTGACTTATCTGTCTCAGAAGAGATGGTGGCCTTTGGAGAATACATGTTTCAACAGGTCTCCGATTTTGTATATTAAGGCTCAAGGGTGACCCAGAGTAACCAAGTAGATGTTGAAATAAGAAGAATTGTCTCTGTCAACCGGTGGTTGGCTCAAACTTTGTCCTAGAAACAGTGCAGTCTCTACCGAGTATTGAACCCAAGATTCTTCAAGGCTCATCCAGCCTCTATAAAGTGGAAAAACCTAGCGGTTTAGCGTGATCCCGGGCCAATCACCTTCCTGTATCGACTTAGATACAACACAGTATCTGTACCCGAGACCTCACATAAGTCTGTTGCTATAGGTTATTTTTTTTTTTTAGAAACCGAATAAGTGACTTACAAAGAACATTTTTTTTAAGATCTATCATCATAAACCATCACAAGTACCTATAATCACCAGGACTTTGTGTTTTTTTCTTCTTCATTACCAAGGATTGGTAACAATATTGACTTGTTCTCGAGAAGCTCAGAGCAATGCGGTTATGCTCATAGCGGTCCATGCTTTACATCTTTGTACCTCATATTATTAATTTTAACATAGAGTACCTAGGATTATTATTAAAGAAAATACTCTCATATTCTTTTGTTTTTATATATTTATAAAAGCGGAAATGCAATATGCTAGCATCCTACCATCCTTAAGAACTCTGGAGAACCGACTAGCCCAGAACAACACGTTAGCATATCGCACTCCTCTAAGGACTCTTCTAAGGATGAGAGCTGAATAATTCCTGCATCTGGTTGTTAATAATCTTCCTCGCAGGAGAAAACACGGATAGCAACATTTTCATGAATATGCAAGGATGCAAATATCACAGGCTTTAGATATCAAGTCACATAATTTCTTCCACGACTGTAAACCCTGTCGAATGTCTAGTGTCTTCAAAAATAACTAGGTTTCAGATAATGTAATAGCAGTTCACTAGTTTTATCTAACTTTTAGGAGTGTGTGTATATGTATATATATATATATATATATATATATATATATATATATATTTATTTTTTTTAATTTAATAATTAATAAGTAGGTAGTAATTGTTTGCTCTATCGTTGTACTTCGTGAGATTACTAAAGGATTTAGATGGGCTAATCTATCCACCGCACCACTAGATGGCAGCACCATCTGGGCACCTTTTAGACTCTCTTTCACCAACAAACAATCCAAAACAATCTATATTCTATGCTTCTTTGTGCAGCAATACAATAGAGTAAACAATGGATTTGTGATACAAAATACTTTTTAATACATGAATGGAAAAATCCATAAAAAAAATCCTTAAGATCCTAAAATAAAAAGAGAAAACGAGAATCATATACAGGACAGAAAGTGATAAATAAACCAAGGGAATAAATAAATAAAGGACATCCCAACCTAAAAATGCATCAAGACACCAACAAAAGAAAACATCCCACCACCACTGAATCGTAAGGAAGAGGTTAATAGCTGATGTACTTCATAGAAAATACTCAAATGAAACTTATGAAATCACAAAAGGAAATTAAACAACATCATTTGTTTATTTCCTTAATTATTATCCTGTATCTGTCCTGAAAATGCCTAAAGTGGTGAAATTTCGACAGATATTTTCCTCTGTTGAATTTCTCGGGAATTTAATAAAAGGGGGCTAAGGTAGCTCAATGGTTGAGCCTCGGGTTGCTTTGAAGATTCAGAGCATAAACCCAGCTGTGGCAGGTAAATCAATTAATCTGTTTGCAGCTATCCTGTGGGATCTACAAATCCCTCCTGGGGCTCACCCAGCCTCTATAAAGTTTTGTACCGTTCTTTGGGAAAAATTTGGCCGTTGTGCATGATCCCGGACAAATCAGTAGCACAGCCGTTGCCCTAGAAACAGTACAGTCTCAATCATGTAGTGAACCCAAGACCCTTCATGAGTTCTAGTAAAAAATTACAGATGATCATGTTTATTATTAACTTGAGTTACATATAGTTATATATATAACTTTCTTGGTCTAAGCTTCTTATTAGTAATTTTCCATTTATGGTAAAATACATTACAAAAAGATCTCAACATACCACTCGTGACTGACACAATCAAGGACTGACTCGATAGCTGGATATCCAAACTTACTGGTACAATCATTAATGACAGACACATTTCCACATAATACGACAAGGAGACTGAAACGTCTCTGGAGCAGGGATCTACTACAGTGAGATGAACCACGTCAGGAGTGCCTTCAATGGCAGGTTTCTCCATACACGCTTCCACGTGAATCCCCTAGGGGAGGTTTTCAAAAGAAGTCTGAAAATGTAATATGTGACAAAACATGGCAAAATAAATATTTAAAAAACTATTAAACGAAAAAAATATTGAGAAAGATCTGTTTACCTCTGCTGAAGAAGAGCTCCTGGCACCTTCAGCTACCCTAATCCCCATCTGTCAGAAGAACATAAATAAAACATGGCAAAGAGGCGGTAAATAAGAAGCGAAGGAGAGAAATAAGGAGGGGAGGCAATGACGGAGTGCCTGGAGCCATCTGCCTTCGTCGTGGCGGGGATCGAACCCCCTCCTCTATCGAACCCTCTGTTGCAGAAATCAATATACAGATAATGATAATATTTATATCCCGTAGTCGGGGTCGGGAGATGAAGCGTGAAAGAATTAGAGTGGGGGGGGATCTACGACCCTTCACCTCCCTCCGGAGCGCCGCTTCCAGATTTCATTTCTGCGATGTCTTCTTCCGAACTGTATCCTCTCTACGGTTACATCAATACAGTTGCTTAAATATAGAAAATTTACAAACCAACAATCATTTATAAACGTTTACCTAGGTTTCAGAATTGAAAAAGACTAAATTATAGAGGTCTGCAAAATAAATTTTTTTAAAAATTGTTTTGATTTAGTTAACTGATCTATATGTAATTTTTCGCGCTTATTTCCAAAATGACAATGTTTGTTTTCTATCACGTAAGGCTTGCCTACAAAATAAAGTTGAAGTTTTTGGAAAAATTACAAAAAAGGGAAAATTTTTAATTCGTTTTTACTATTCAAACATGTTTATTATTAACTTGAGTTACATATAGTTATATATATAACTTTCTTGGTCTAAGCTTCTTATTAGTAATTTTCCATTTATGGTAAAATACATTACAAAAAGATCTCAACATACCACTCGTGACTGACACAATCAAGGACTGACTCGATAGCTGGATATCCAAACTTACTGGTACAATCATTAATGACAGACACATTTCCACATAATACGACAAGGAGACTGAAACGTCTCTGGAGCAGGGATCTACTACAGTGAGATGAACCACGTCAGGAGTGCCTTCAATGGCAGGTTTCTCCATACACGCTTCCACGTGAATCCCCTAGGGGAGGTTTTCAAAAGAAGTCTGAAAATGTAATATGTGACAAAACATGGCAAAATAAATATTTAAAAAACTATTAAACGAAAAAAATATTGAGAAAGATCTGTTTACCTCTGCTGAAGAAGAGCTCCTGGCACCTTCAGCTACCCTAATCCCCATCTGTCAGAAGAACATAAATAAAACATGGCAAAGAGGCGGTAAATAAGAAGCGAAGGAGAGAAATAAGGAGGGGAGGCAATGACGGAGTGCCTGGAGCCATCTGCCTTCGTCGTGGCGGGGATCGAACCCCCTCCTCTATCGAACCCTCTGTTGCAGAAATCAATATACAGATAATGATAATATTTATATCCCGTAGTCGGGGTCGGGAGATGAAGCGTGAAAGAATTAGAGTGGGGGGGGATCTACGACCCTTCACCTCCCTCCGGAGCGCCGCTTCCAGATTTCATTTCTGCGATGTCTTCTTCCATCAAGCAGAAAAAAAAAACAAGGATGCCTAGCTAAAATGAGCATAAATGTGATGCACATGTGTTGTAAAGTTATTTTAAGTCTCGGTAAAAACGTTTTATTTTTCTACCAAAGCTTCTTTTGGTACTTTTTCGCCTCTGTTCTTATGAATTTTCCCTTTTTAACATCCAACAGTAGCCTGCCATCATGTTGACATTCCATCGACCTTGGAATCTGCGCTCCATTTGTAACAATTCAGCAACCAATGTTTTGTAGTTTGTTTCCGAGAAAGCCTGTTACAAACAAGTTTAAATGAATTCCAATCATTTTTTTCTTCCATTTCCATTGTAGTGACAAAGCCTTCATCTTTTAAAAGTTTTCTGATGTCAGGCACAACAAAGACTCCTTCTTTCAGCTTAGCATCGGATATACCAGGTAACTGTTCACAAAGATACTTGAAACACTCTCCTTCTTTGGGTAATGCTTTCACAAACTGTTTCCTCAGCCCCAATTCCATATGTAGTGGTGGAAGTAAGATCTTTTTAGGATCCACTAAACTTTGTCTTTCAACATTTTTAACTCCAGGAATAAGAGCCTTTCAGATTGGCCACGTGCGCTTGACATAGTGTTGTTTCCTGTCACGGCTGTCCCATTCACAGAGGAAACATGGAATCTTTGTGTAACCACTTTGTTGACCTAGCAACATGGAAATAACTTTAAAATCCCCAAAAATGGTCCATTTACGATCAGAGAAGCCGAGCTTATTAATAACAAACTCAAGATTCTCGTAGCATTCTTTCAAATGGACTGAGTGTCCAACAGGCACAGAAGCATATAGGTTACCATTGTGAAGAACTACAGCTTTCAAACTCCTTTTTGATGAATCAAATAAGAAATTATAAAGTGAAATTTGTGACTTATCTAGTGGTGATGGAATTTTTTCGTAATCAGTACAAAAATACTTTAAACCCACTAATTAAATATGCTACAATTTTTTCATCGCAGACCTATGTAATTCTTTAAATCAATTGTGGTACCCCTAATTAAGAACGAATTTCATATGTAATAATTTTGGCTGGCCGACCTAAGATTATAAGTTTTTTGAATCACGAGGTGCCCCCTCATTTTTACCTCCAAGGGATAACAATAATAATTACAAATAATAATAATAATCATTTTAGAAATTATACAAATGCACTTTGGCACATATTGTATATGCGATCTTCTTTTGAAAGCCTCCTCTAAGAGATTCACATGAAAATGTGTACGGAGAAACTCCAAACGTGGTTCATCTTTTTGTAGTATTTCCCTGTCCTGAGACGTTTGAGCCTTCTAGTCGGCATAATGGTACCATGATAACCTAAAAATGGTAGTATTTAGTGAAGCAATTGTAACTTTATCTTGAAGAATTATTTTCCATACCCTAGCTATGTTCTTCCACCAAGTCAGTTCATTCTTACCCTTTTCAAACTTCTTCTTACTTCTTACTCGATTATTAGATACTCCTCTCTATCTCAATCTCAAAACTATAATGGAAGTACTCTCGGAGAGTAGAAGGAGAAGAGGTAGGCCCAGACTAAGGGCTTTTTTGAGTGGGAGGATCGCTTTGAATGGAGGAGATTTGTTGAGGAGGCCAGATTCCTTCATGGGCCGTAGAACCGTTAGTGAAAGATATATATAATGAATAAGTTGAATTTTCTTTCAAATGAGTTTCTTGTATTTAAGGAAGCGAAATAATGTTATTTTCGTTGTCAGGTATTGGCCTGGAAAGAAGTTATTGCTTATCTTAAAAGTACGTTTCAAGCCAAAAACTACAACTTAACCACTCAAAGGGATTGCAGATATATTCCTTAAAAAATAATTATAGAGTAACAGCAATATTATGTAGTAATACCGTTTAGGTTCGTAAAGAAACATCATCTGTTAGTTGAATTCTTAAGTGTCCATAATCAACAACAATAAAACCAACTATTATCAATTCGGCTGGTTGTCGCTTCGAGTAAAGTCACAACAAGTTTTAACGTTGCATGCTTTTCCATGGATTTTGAAAATTGAACGAATGAAAAGATAAAACTTGTGACAACTCGAAGCAATTACCTGAGGAATTAATGCATTAAGTTTCTTACTTGAATATATTCTATTTACAATATATTTCTACTTTCATGCACTATGCATTAGAGCGATGGGACTGAAATAGGAAGAAGTTCTGATTTATTTTTGTGTATTTTGTGAAATCCGGTATATTTATGATAAATGATTCCCTATATTATAGTCATAAGCTCCTCTAAAGTGAACTTGTGATAAAACCAACCAAAATAATAATTTATTTGCAGTGCGCAGGCGCAGTATCATCGCGGTGTCGCATTGGCTCAATTGTTCATCTGCAAATTTGGTTATTGTCATGTAGTTGTGCTATATTATATTTCTAAAGATATTAAATGTATCCAGTTCTTTGCTTATTGACGTAATTTATTCTATTCTATTATAGCCACAATAACAATAAACAACTCATCCTTGAGAAATTGAAAGCAGAAGCAGGCAGTTATTACAGGAGAGTGGCTATTCCGAACTGCGCCTAACATGAATCAACTGCCAGGATTGTGTGAAGTATAGACCTGCCATCTAGCGGTGGTCTCATCAAATTTCCACGACCCTACACTTCCCTCTATTGCCTAATATGTCTTCGGTTAAAAACTGCAACAGTTGCTCCTGGTATGACGTCAGCGGTCACGTGACCTCTCTAACCGGATTACCCCAGCCTCGAAGGACCCTCGAAGGGTGGGAGGGGGGAGGAAATATTAAAAGGGCCGTATGATAATTGTTTGATTCATCCACCCGATGTAGGGGGAGGGTCCTTAACAATAATCGTCCTTATGCGCGCCGAGTCTCTACAAATACGTCTCATAGTTGTGCGTCATGTTCGCTGGTCGATTGTGGGATGGAATCGATTGTTAATTGAATTAGTTGGAGTGTCAAGAGTCGCAGCCATGTTTACTGACTATTCATTCCTTGGCTAAAAGGTCATTGCAATGACTTAAAGTTGATTCACACTCATTCATTCCAGTTCAGTAATACTTGAAGTAACGGGGTTTTCTGAGGAGTGAAATAAAGATTATTAGATTTTTAATAAAAATTTCCGTCACTTGGAATCCAAAAATAAAGCATTATAATACGGTGTTTAAATCGGAAGTGCTCATGCATCTCAAACACCGTCCATCAACAATAAGCGCCTGATTGAAAGGTTGGAGGTCAAAGAACGGACGATATTAACCCTTCATAATTAGACCTTTATAAAATAACAGAAAGAATATCCGACACACTTAGGAAAAGAAGGATACATTTCTATGGATATGTACTGCGAATGAACCCAAGTAGGCTATCGGAAAAAATGTTTGAACTCCTCAGAAATAAAAAAATACTAATCCGGTTGGTTCATGTAAACAGAAGGGGATGTAAGAGAACTCGGGATTATAGAAAATATACTGAGGGATGGAATTACCAAAGCATAAACCGAGAGAAAACGAGTTTGACGAGAAAACGAAGTTACTTTCAAAATCCTCGATAGGGAAAGGAATAGATCAAAAACTACTAAGCAGTCATGGAGTATGCATTAATGATTTATCTTGAGTGCCCCGAAGTTGGATTAAACTTTTTTTGTTTTATTATTACGAAAGTGTATTTTTTAAAGGATAATTTTATACAGCTAACTTATGGGTTCATGACTTGGCAAGGAGGCTGTTGGGCAAAACTTTATGACTATGTGAAGGATATTGTTGTGCACCCTGAAGTCCGCAGAGTATATTGTCATACACTGCACCACCATTGTGGCAAAGATCTAAATTGCTGAGATGAACCGCGTCCTTTTCAAAAAATATTTTCCCCAGCTAATGACCCTAGATCAAAGTTTGCGTAAAACGGAAGTGGGTTCAACCTATTTAAATTTGGAATAAGAAGTGTTCCTGGAAAATGACCCAGAACTAGAAGGTAAAAAGAAATTTACAGACAGTTTTATCACTTACGCATTCTGTATATTACATTGTCGAAACCGAGTTATCGTAAGGCAAGGAAATGCGAATAAATAAATGAATAATATATAGGGTCATTAACCTAAGGAGATAAATTTATACTTTGTGTTTATGACCCAGGAAATTATATCGTTCCTTCCTTATAGTCAGAATTGTAAATTTCCTTATCCTCTCCCCTTATTTAATATGTAATACATATACCGCTTCAAACTGTCGCACACCTAGAGGAGGGAGGTTGGAGATCTAGGACAGAATAGTCAAGATTACAGAAAGCAGAGAGCAGAGTAGTAGCTATGATAGTTCGTAATTTATTTTGGCAGCCCGAAGTCAATAGATAATTTAGATCGCAAGCGATATATATGTATAACAAATATATAATATATTTGTATTAGGTAAATCTCATTAATCATTTAAAAATAAGTATTGTTCCTCTTGTACTTAAATTCTCACTTTTTTAACCATCGTTCAAAACTAGTATACGACACCCATACAATAATTATTTAATGCAGAAAAAGAAAGTTTTACATCGAATGATCTCCTAAATTATAAAGCCTTATTGGTTCATTTTATTTTGAAATTACAAATAAGCTCTCAAGAATATATAGAAATGATTCTTTCAAGTTTCTACTACACATTCAATTTTCTTAACTTTATCATTAAAATATAATCACATGCCTATTTAAGGCCTATTTGGACATACGAAGAAGAGCTTTGGGGCTCCACTAAGCCATCGAATTCCTCTCGTATCCAATCCTTACAATCCAAAATCCTTTGTCAAATCCTCAATACTTCTTACTTTGTTAGGTATAAAATCATCCATAATGATCCATTTGTTGTCCAAATCCGATATCAATCCTTTCATGATAAACTTCACTCCAACTCAAACCAACTAGTTTCAAACCTTTAGTTCCGATATTCTTCTAAGCTTATGAAAAGAAAGGCCTCGGGACCTTTTAAGTTGAATTTGTTATTCGAGCACTATGAGTTAGTAGTTCTTGCCTTTATTTGATGTTTCATTCATTCATTATATTTACTTGTTGTGTTATAATACAGTTGTAAATTTCAATAAATAAATTTTTAAAAATATATATGCTCTACAAAAAGTGGAGTTAATATTTGTTTATCAATCGAGTGAGGACATGACTTTTGATTATGGATATAGTTGTATGAAAAAAATGTTTTTATTTTCGTTCAGTTATTGAGCTATTAAAAATTGACCAAAAAAACAACTGTTGATGACGCTCAAACACATTTTTTTTTTTTAGATTAATTTATTGATATTTACAACTGTGATTATATTACAACAAATAAATCTGCTAATGTCATATGAACAATATGACATGAAAAAAAAAACACTTGTGGAGAAACTACCCATCGGTAGCACCCCAATAAAGTTCTATAGTAGAAGGTCTCGAGGCCATCTTCTTTTCAGACGCCTCGGAGGGTTATCAGGAATATTATGGGAAGCAAGTTGAGAGAGTAGCGGATTCAAGTATGCATGGAGCTTGTCATGGAAGGATAGGTATCTAGTTTGGGCCAAATCAGCAACATATGGGATATTAAGATCATGATGGATGAGTTTGTTTGTGACGTGTTTGATTTTTGAAATGATGGATTGTTTATTTTATTATCTTGTATGTATAAATTAAATGAAGCAGTCTCTTCAGGTAATAGGGACAATTTTTCTTTAAAATCATTATGTATTTATAAATATTTTTATTTTAAAGAGAAAAGATATCTCCTCGGCCGGGAATAGAACCCGGATCCTCTGTCCCTCCGTGACAGCTGACGTGACATTATGTATTTACTTATAATAAACATGATTACGTCCTCATCAGTATATTTCAGAGTTAGTTTGAATAATATAATGTAAAATGTTAAGTAGTGCATAGCAGGAATAACATCGGGGTGTAAACACCCTTAAAAGAAACGGTAGGCGGGCTCTTAATGCAGAAGATCTAACAACCACCTTCTTTTTAAGGTTTATTATAAAATAATAATAAAGCATATAATACTAATAATGGATTGTTAGTCAAACCAGAGCAACAATACTACTAAGCCAGTGGGATACTACAGCCTCCACAAAGTACACAGCCTACTTCACAAGTACAGCACCATACTCCTCGACATGGCCTAATGATCCCGCCTTGTTCCAACAGAGCCCCAGCCGAGTTGTGAACAAACTTCTGCTCTTGTTTCGGATCAGAAATTAAAAAGCAATCAAGTTCCGACCCTGACAGGGAGACAGATGGCCTCACTTTGTCGAGGATCAGAAATCAATATCGCTGCTTCTGTTGGAATGGTGACGGATGACAAAGTGGGCTGTTGCCACTTCTGAAGTCTTTAAATATATTTTCTTTGTCTATATCAATGTTTAGAGAATGCTTTACATAGGAGACCATGTTAAGAGTTTTTTAACATTAACATTCTATATTTATTATTATTTAATGTAGGAGGAACGTAGGGTGCTTCTGATCCTTAAGTCCCTGATTCATTCCTGGGCCAAATAAAGTATCATTCTATTAACAGCCTTAATCGACTCTGCAGCATTCGCGGGCCTCATCCAGGTTAGAACATGTGCTTATTGTATACATACAATGGGTTCTTAATTAGTAGATAAGCATGGTGGTTGGGTGAAATCTTAAAAATCATCTTCTTCGTGTGCAACCATTTTGTACGCTTTATGTTTATATATCAATCATTATATCAGAATTGATGGAAATTTATCCAGATTATTTTTTAATTTAGATAAATTGTAACATTCAGAGTATATACTTCATGATTGACACTTTTCTTGGACTGTTTTCTTTTTTTAAGATCTTGTTAAAGTCCGGATGTTTGTTGTTGGATTCTAAAGTGTTATTTAAATTAATTTATTTAATACTATAATCTATTTACGTTGTCTGGAGCAATTTCGGAATTAAGTAAAAATAATAATTAATGTTTTAATATATTTCTCAAATCCAGTTTGATGTAGTATTTTCCCCTAATATTTAAGAACAGCCTTTTTGAACCGAAGTACCTGAATTCAGATATTAGAGTTCTTACCTTAGGCAAAAAATACCATAAAATGGAAAACAATTTCAATCGAAATTTCAGTATATTTACCTCAAATTTGACAGCTTTTGAAGTTTTTTGGAGGGGTGAAATGTTTATCAGGTGTTTTCCTGAAATCGTGAAAAAAGATTTCGGATCCCCTCCTTCAGGTTTTTCTTGATTTTTAAGATTCTAAAATCCATCCAAATCCAGCTGAATTGGTAAAAATGTGCGTGGTAAAAAAAGTTTTAAATTATTTGAAATTATGATATTTTTTGGTATTTTAAATTTGATTGAAGATATGGTCTTAGATATGGAGCCTTACTGATATTTTTTTATTATTATTACGTCAATATAACATTCCTCCGTAAACGAACAATTTTCCTAGTCACACTACAGCAAATTCTTAATAGGTCTATCAGACGCATTTGCTCATGAAATATGAACAAGAAGAACATAAGTACTTCAAAATTAGGAAAATTAGTGAAGGAAAATGTAGATTAAAAATTAAAGTTACTCATATTTATAAGATCAATATTAATTTTTATAATATCAAAATTTATATAAAATGTTAGGGAACGGAGTGGCTCAGTGGTAGAGCACTGAGTTGCCATGCCGGATATCCTGGTTCAAATTCAGCGGCAGGCAAGACTTTTATTTAGTCTCTTTGCAGCCGGAGATGGATCATATAGGATCTAGGACCCTCCTGGGGGACACCCAGCCTCTATAAAATATTCTAAAAGAGAGTAACCAAAAAAAAGGGAAAACCCCGGCGGTTGAGCGGGACCTAGGACTTCACCTCCTTGAAGAACCGTTGTCCATGAAACATTACAGTCTCTACCATGTACTGAACCCCAGACCCGTTCACGGGTTGTAGGGGTACAGTTTTTTTAATATATATTAAAAAAAATGTATTTATTGAAATTTACGACTGTATACAGAATACCTCAAGTTAATATAATTAAAGATAAATCATGTCCAGAGACAAAGGCAAGTAGAGAAACTGCCCAGTGGTAGTACTATATTTTTTCTTTATATATATATGATGTAAAATTCAGTAAGTGCTTCATGAATATTTTTATATAAAAATGGAAAGTTTTATAAAATCTAAAAGTTTTGTAATATCTGATTATATAAAATTTATTATTTAATAAACAAAGTTAGTACTTTATATAAGCTAGTATTGGGTTTTTCACACTTGAGATAAAAGTTTAAACGAGATTAAGGCCCATTTCAGTGTACTTTATTTTTTTAAAGTTTAATCTGAGTGTAGAAATTTTAATGAAAGTTTGAATCGTTTTTTTTTAAATATATATATATAAGGAGAAGGCAGGGCAGCAGAAAGTTTGGCTTTAACGAGCCAAGTTGCCAACGATCGGGCTTGTATTGGCTCTGTCAGAGTCGGGAGTTGGGGAGTTAGGAGTTGCTTCAGGAAACAAGGAGGTTCCAGTAGGAGCAGGAGCAGGATAACACAGGACGAAGGATAAAGGATTCAACACTTATTTCTCAACTAATGATTATTATTAGTTGTAAAGCTAACACAGCGGAAGGCGCTAAGTAAAGATGGTTCACGTTTGGGGCTTGTTCTTCTTATTTGTCCACTAGGTGTTCATTCTTTGCGAGCATTCAGCAATTCTTTCTTCGCTCCATTTTGTTCCGGTTTCCTATGATTTGTGTCTGGCTTAACCACCAATGTTTCAACTTTAATGTGGTTCTTGTCTTTATCAGTAAATTTGGCTAATTCCAAGTCTTTATTAATATTCCGGATCCATTCGCCTCCGTTAACAAGAGATGCTAGGTTTATTATTATTTTTTTTCTAAGTCTGTGATCGGGAAGCCTCATTACGTGGCCATAGAATTTAAGACGTATTTTCTCCTCATGTCAATCTCTATGCTAAAATATTATTTAATTTTAGATCTTTTCTTCAATCCATACCCATTTTGTTTCCCTTTCAAAGTAACACTTTGAAAGGACCGTTTATTTATTGGCGCATTTATCCATACGCTACTTAACTGTTATTATTTCTACTTTTAAAAACCTATAAAGGTAGGACGTTCATCAATAACTGTATAGGGAATAATTGTATCATTGAATGAAAATTAAAAAAAATAAACATCTTTGTGGACTAGAAGGCAGTATAAGTCTGAGTGTCTCAGGGACACAGCGCTGAGTGGCCGTGCTGCAGGTCCTGGGTAAAAGTTTGACTACTGGCAGTTTTTATTTAACATGTTTGCAGCCGGTGATAGATCCTTTTGGATCAGGGAACCCCTTAGGGCTCACCCAGCCTCTATAATTTGGATAGCCGAAATAGGGGAATCATGCGGTCGAGTGTGATGTAGGACAAATCACCTCCTAGAAAATCCGTCCTCCAAAAAACGGTACAGCCACTACCACATACTGAACTGAAAACCCTTCATAGGTTGTAGGGGCACAGTTTTTTTTAATTAAAAATAATGTTTAATAGTTCAATTTTAGTTTCCTTTACCTTACTTTTTCTTTTTTTTTAACGATCAAAGTAACCTTTTCCTAAAATAAGATAATAAAAACACTTTATTGATACATTAAAATCTGTCACTTGTGGGCAATAAGTAATGGTGCTAAGTAGCTTACAATCATTCCATAACAAAACAATGATATAAAAAAAATAAAATAAATATATATATATATAGGCGGAAAAATATATATGGTAATAAAAAGAAGTTAATGCAAAAATGATAATAAAATAGAGTAAAAAAAAATTATAATAATAATAAAAAATAAATAAAATAATATACTGTACACATTCATACCCTATTTACAATTTGCCTGGGGTCCCCGAACTGAGCTTCTTCCCCAGGAATGAGGGCAAAGCAGGAGTCCGGGAGGCCCCAGCCGCGTCACTGGCATTAAACCCAATGGAAGCTGGTTGAGAAAATAAGAATTAATGCGGATGGAAAAGTTTCAAGTTCTAATCCCAGTCTCGGGATTTTCCAAAACGTCTTCTGATAGGGATGTGGGAACCCTCTGAGTCAAAGTGAAAAAACCACCAGAGGGTTTGTTCTGGGTCATGAGGTATGAAATTTAGGTAGTCAGGCGTCTGCTGACCTTGAACAGCCACAATCCATGGATCTAGACCGATTTGTTGTCTTTGAAATCGAATGTAGGAATGAACTGCTATGCCTATTTAAATAATTTAACGTCGTTACATCAATATTTTTTTAATTTTTAATAATTGTAATTATCACTAAATATCACTTGAAATAAACAAAACATTCGAAAAGATGTGCCAGCACAAGATCTAATATCTTAATTAAAAAAGTTATTTTGAAATTAAAAATAAATACAATTTAATTAATGTATGTCTATTAGTGTTACATTTGTAAAGTAAAAAGGCTATTACTGATTTGTCTTCAATAATAATTGTCTTAAAATTATATTTGGTCGTTACAAAACGAAGGTTGCAAATCTAAAATAGTAGATTTTCAAATGCTGGATTCGAATAATGGTTCAGATCTTACATCATTTCCATGACATATTCAATCGAGTAGGGAGTTTGATGAGAGGTTCAGTGTGTAGAGCACTGAGGTCCTTACCTCTAGGATTCCATCCGGTTTGGGTGGGTAAATCATTTAATCTGTTAAGAGCCATAATTGGATCATGTATAATCTGCAGAACCTCCTGGGGTTCACCTAGCCTCTGTAAAGAGGGTAAGCCATATATATATATATATATATATATATATATATATATATATATATATATAGGATAATTTGGTGCTAGAGTCACTTTACAACAGTTGTCTTAGAGACAGTACAGTCTCTATCATGCACTAAAACCATTTTTAGTATTCCAGAAATATCTACAGATCTGCCATTTTGGCTTTATGTATATCTACCACGATATATACTCCTAAGTAGAACTATTATTGAAGTTAGTTTTACTGTACGCACTAGCTATATTAATAAATTTAGTAAAGAGCCTGTCTCACCCTAAATTTTCCACTCTTCTGACTCACCATACTCCATACACTAATAGCGTACTTTTAAACAGAGGTAGATATGTTATGTAACACATAAACCATATACTGACTAAAGATATATGTTATCTAATAATTTGCTAGCTATTATAGAAAGAGAGAGAGAGAGAGAGTGAGATAATAGCTAAGAGCAACACCTCGCCCCCTCCCCGAGCGAGGGGGGGCCGCGATCAATATCCTATCCTCTGTATGACATCTGCCCTAGTGGCGTGCCACCTGCCGTATTGTCCACTTACAAACAAAGCCAGATGGCATGCCATTTGTAACTCAATACGCTTCTACAAATATTATTATCACTTCACTACCAAAACATGATTCGTTCACTATTTTCGATATCGTCTAGTCTTTTTTTTGTTTATTTGCAAAATGAATCAGACATTTTCACGTCTTTATAAATACTCTTAAAACATAAAAATGAAGTATATTTTATTTTTGTTAGAGTAAATATATAATCTTCTAATAAAAATATAATTCCTGAAGTAAATAACTGGTTCAGATTAATGATAATGTCTGGCTACTTTCGTTGAAGTGACCTTGCCCATTCTCATTTAAGCCCTGAAGAAGTCAGCAGCATGGCTGGCGAAACGTTGGCGGAACATTCATCAACACTGTCTAAACCAGAAGAAACCAACAAAGTCTTTTGTAATAATAGTGGCCGTGGAAATCTAAAAGAGTATGTATGAAAAATTAATTTTTTATTATAACGTTGAGGTGCAGTAATAAAAAAGTGCTAAATTTTAAAATATATTATTTGTTCACTTAGTACATCTACGATAAAAAAACAATAAAAATTATTACGTCAAATTAATGCAAACAATTCAAAGCGATTATTTCATTTAACAAGTTAATAAAAAAATGAAAAGGGCAAGTCACTGACTTAAAATTAAAAAAGAGTTTGCTTGATTGGTTCAAAGAAAATGATTGGACGGTTTCCAAGGAAAACCCACCAATCAGCTCTTTCGTTAGAAAGATTAACCGATGATCAGTTGAGAGCTAAAAATATTTTTATTTTTTCAATTAAGAGTGTTTATAAATTACATTAAGAGTGCGATTAATATTTCATTACTTCATATTCCATTCCATAAAATATTATTCTATGAATGTGATTATAAAAAACACATATTAGTACTTACATATTTCTATAACGTTAAATAGTGTAAATAGGGAGCGGAGTGACTCAGTGCCGAAGGTCCAGGTTCAACTCCCGCTGTTGGCAAGACTTTATTTAGTCTGTTAGCAGCCGGAGATTGATCTTATTGTGATCTATGACCCTCCCGGGGCTCACCCAGCCTCTATTAAACACCACCCAAAATAAGGGGGGGATTCTGGCGGTTGAGCGTGATCTAGGACAAATCACCTCCCTGCACAACCGTTGTTATAGTCTCCACCATGTACTGAAGCCCAGACACGTTCATGGGTTGTATTTTTTTTTTTTTAATAGTGTATCTGGCAACAAACTCATACACTACTGAAAAGAAGTGTCAACAAAATGGAATGTGTTGAAAATCTGTAGCTTCCTAGGTTCTAAGTTACTAGAAAATAGTTGTTCGTTCTGTCAATCTATTGTCTAAATAAATATGTAGTAGGAGCTATAAAAATTTAAAAAAATATAATATTGATGTATAGGTCTGCCGTAATCTTTTGTAAAAAATGTCAAAAAATTAGTAAAATACCAATTCCTCTATGCAATTTTAAATATTATTTTAATTTTAATTTGATTTTATTGTTAAATGCAATAAAAAATGTCAATGATAAAGTATTGGGTTTTATTTATTTTTCTTTTTTTGTTGTGTTGGCGGTCTCGGGTTCAAAATCGGCTGTGGCAATAAGTGGGGTTAGAGGATACATAGACCCCACTGTAACTGATACAGCCTCTTAAAAGTTGGTACCGACAAGTAGCAGGAAAACCTGGCCGTTGAGCATAATCACGGACAAATCCCTTCCCTGCATAACCGTTGTCCTTTATACAGTAGAGTTTCTGTGTAGAGAGATATTATTTTTATATGTTATTCTCTACATAATTTTCTATATCATTTTAATTTGTCTATATCTTTCCTATACAGCTCGAAGAAGATCTGCAATGTAGAACGAACCGTAATTAAAATAAATACTTGGACACTATTTAACAAAAAAACAGTTGTGTTTCAAGCCAGTGAGGACCTACCCCCCAGCCACCTCCCCACAGCCCTGAAGAAGAGGTCGAAACGTTGGCTAATCAATAAAGTTTTTCTCAAATTCTACGAGAAATTCATTGAGTGACCTCTACCCGGACCAATATACATATTCTTCCACATATTTAAAAAATACATTCATTGAGTTTCACTCGGACCATTTCCTTCCCCATATTATTCAAGAACGTTTGATAACTTCACAATTGATATCAGATGAAAACCAAGATATTATTTGCACTACTTACCCAAAGAAATAATAATACTCTGAAGGGATAATAATAGAAACGTGTATTGTTATTCCAAAGGGACTTCTTCCAGAATAAACAAAGACTTAGCCATCTTACTTCTTCTTAAAAAGTATTTCAACAATAATAAAATAGTGGCCAATTTTATAAAACACTTGACCTTTTCGTTCCTTTATCCACCGCGATCCTTTCGACTTCTAGTTTCATGACGTCAAGATGTTTCATCCCCGAAACTGTCTGTGACGTCAACGGGTCCTCCCACGATCAGCCAAAACTTGAATTACGTTACAGAATATTCTATTTTTGATTGTTTATCCTACAATCGATAAAATCGTTTTTTTTTTATATAAAATTAAAACTAACAAGTTATAAAAATAATTGTGGAAGAAAATGGTCCGGGTAGAGGTCACAATGAATTTCTCGTAGAATTTGAGAAAAACTTTATTGATAAGCCAACGTTTCGAACTACTTTGTAGGTCTTCTTCAGGGCGGGGGGGCTGGGGGGTTAGGTACACTCTAGCTTGAAACACAATAAACACAAATAAAGTTTTTCTCAAATTCTACGAGAAATTCATTGTGACCTCTGTCCGGACCACTTTCTTCCACATATATTATCAAGGTCAACAATTATCATTCAACATAAAAATAATTAACTGAAAATAACTATTTTTCTGCTTCAATATAGGGTCATTAACCATTAATACCATTAATTTTCTCTTTATTGTATTAAAAATAGTTTCCCTTGGGTTTTTGCATTGCATTACCAGCAAGTCATGCCGGTTGGTTTGACCACTACACCTTGAGTAGCTTTGATAGAGACAACATGTAAAAGCTAATTAAGGCTAGTTGTTTTAGGGAAATTTTACCATGACCTGGAGCTCTGCAACGGGTCTACCGCAGTAATATTACCAGTGGGTCCTCTTGAGGGCTTCGCAGACATCTAAAAGGATTGAAGTGAAATAACGTTCAATAAAGGCACGTATGGGGGGAGGGGAAACTTTGGAAGAAAAAACCAAATTCATAACAACCAAATTAACACAGGCCTACGCAAGATTAGCTCTACTTTATCCGATAATAAATAGAAAATCTAGATTAAAACCAGAAACAGCCTTATTAATTTATAAAACCATTCTCAGACCTCTACTAATGTAAGCTTGTGAAGTGTGGGGTGCGGCGTCAACGACTAAGCGAAACAAATTACAAACATTCCAAAATAAAATCCTACGAATCGCAGTAAACGCGCCTTGGTTTGTACGAAACAGTCAACTACACCGAGAGCTAAAACTAGAGACGATAGAAGAATTTATTGAAAAGCGTTAGACCAGATTTAAGAGCGGATTACCAGCAGCCAAAGGAGCTGTAGCATTCAACATAGGCGAACCTATTTTATCCTCGGGACTAAAACCGAGGCTCTTGAAAGATATTCTGATGTGAACTCTATTACCTTTCTCACCAACCGTTTTAACAAATCGTAATATATTCCTGTTTCCTTTTAGTTTTTCGTTTTGTAGTACTATAGTTCTGTTTATTATTACAATATAATTATTTTATATGAAAAAAAACTATTATATATCTATAACCTCTTGTAAATAATGTACAGTTGGGGGTCTCTTGCATGAGACGAAGCTCGCAACTTTACTTTTTGTTAACATGTAAAATTCATTATTTAAAACAAAACCATGTAAGGCTAGGAATAGCCGATCTGGCAAATAAAGGATATATAAATAAAAAAAACTCATTAGAACCTCAAATCAAATACAAAATAAAATATTATAAAAAAAATAAATATACACCCAACAACTAACAGCAATATTGATTATGAAACTAATATATACAAGATAATAATTCGGTCTGTTTAGTGTTCAAGCTGTTACTAACACAAAAACAGGGAAAAATAAATATCTAACTTCATAACTAATTGGCTCTATCATCAACTGGAACTAAATCTGGCTAAATAGAGAATATAATCAGACTACATTAAAAAAAAAAAAATCCATCTTCAGAGGTTATCTTTCTTCCGCTCAGGTCAAAACCGTTCTCTCCTGGAGTAACCAATCTTTAAACGCTGAATTATGAGAAAAATACATATTCCGCTTATTATAAAGTTAGTCCTGTAAGCTGCGGCACTCATTTGAAAATACTGTTCGGATTGCAACGGTAGCTCAGCGCTGTACTCAATCAGGTATCTCGCTACCAAAAGAACGTCATTGCAGTGCACTTAATATTCTGACGAACAGTTGAAATGAACACGAAGTGCACATTTTTTAGAGCACAAGTATACGAAATCTGGTATAAGACATAGGAAACAGCTTTCTAGACTGGAGTATAATTCACCTCTTAAAGTGTACTAAAGTGTTAGTCATACAAGAGTGAAAAGACGAAAACTGCTCGACGTTTTCGCCTACTTCAACAATTACTGGACAAAGGTTCCATGTTCCCAATTAATTACAAAAGTCTCATGTACAAGAGTTATCAGGCCTATTTGGACATACGGAGTTGAGCTTTGGCGCTCTACTAAACCCTCCAATTCATCTCGTATCCAATCCTTACAATCCAAAATCCTTCGTAAAATCCTCAATGCTCCTTATTATGTCACAAACTCATCCATCATGATCTTAATATCCCATATGTTGCTGATTTGGCCCAAACTAGATACCTATCCTTCCATAAAAAGCTTCATACACACTTGAATCCGCTAGTCTCTCAACTTGCTTCCCATAACATTCCTGATAACCCTCCGAGGCGTCTGAAAAGAAGATGGCCTCGGACCTTCTACTATAGAACTTAATTGGAGTGCTACCGATGGGTAGTTTCTCCACAAGTTTTTTTTTTTAATGTCCTATGTTCATACAGCTGATTTACTTGATGTAATATAATTACAGTTGTAAATATCAATTAATTATTCTAAAAAAAAAGGTATTAGTAAAAAACACTTTCTACTAAAGCTATAGCTTTTGATTTACATTTCACTAATCTAATCAAAGATTTCGTGGTTGCCTATTTCTCTTCGTCAAGAGAATACTAAATGCCTTGCATTCATGAGCGTTTACTCGCTCATAATTGTTATTGCTCGGAGTTGGATGGCTTAGTTAAACGGATCTGGCAGTTTCTCAAGTTTGGATTGAGACACAGAATTGGGATTGCCATCGCTGGCTTAGGTTTCGCTGAGATGAATTAATTAAACCATTGCTCCAACAAATCGATTCCATGTTCCGGTTAGTTTGTAATCGAGTTGTCCCGGCAATTGTAGATACCACAGCCGAGATTCGAACCACTTGATGATTTGTGTACCTAGTATCTATGGTGGATCATCTATACTCGCATAATTTAAAAACAAAATATCAATTATTTCCCAGTTTAATTTCTTTAATCAAAAGTACTTAAAATACCTCCGGGTAGGAAAAGTATTACAATTATTTGCGCATATATATATATATATATATATATATATATATATATATATATATATATATATATATATATGTATTGTATACATATATTGTAAATATTTTTTTTTAATATGAATAAATGGAGATTTGAAACAAAAAATTAAAATAAAGACTCCAATCAGACAGAACTAGTGAACCCCATCACTAGATCCCCCACTCCTTCCATCTAATTAATCTTAAGAAAATTCAATGTACAATCCTCTCTTAAAATGCACCTGGTGCAGTAAAAGAGATACCATGTATCATTATTAATATTAATATGTTATGTTCAAAAATTAATAAAAGCCAAGAAGTTAAGAAAGAAAAAAAAAAATTAAAATAAAGAGAGTTTGAAGAATCATCCAACTATAGCCTCCATATTACCTGGTAAAATGTTAATTGATAATTTTAAATAATATTGTAAAAACAATATTAGAAAAATAAAATATACTATCGGCTTTTATTTATTTATATCAGATCGGGTGATAATACCTAAATATACATTTCGCCAATATTCCGACATAGTTACGAATCAAGGCAGACATTGTTAAAACTATATCACTATTTACCAAGATGTTAAGAGATTCCATTATATTTTACACCACATACTATTCCCTTCCTTAGAATATATTCAATAATTTTTTAATGATAATTATACTATTCGTTAAAGTTTAAATAGCATATTTTTAATAACATAAAATTAAATAGTAAATTGGTTTGAACTGCGGAGCATCAGGAGGCAGGTGGGCTGGGCGTGGGCTGGCTAACTACTGAGCTGACTCATGTCTGCTGTTGCTACATTTATTGTTTGCTTTTAAGATTGGGGAGTGGAGTGGCTCAGCGTGAGTTCTGGGATACCATGCTCAAGGTTCCGGGTTCAAATCCGGCTATGACAGACGAATTATTTAACCTGTTAATAGCCGGAGATGGAAACTGAGGAGATCCTCCTGAGGCTCACCCAACATCTATTAAGTTGGTACCCTTAATCTGGTGGTTGAGCGTTATTTAGGACAAACCACCTCTCTGCAAAACTGTTCAATCTTTACTGTATACTGCATCGAATACACTTCAAAGGTTGTAGCAATGCATGTTATTATTTTTAAAAATGCCATACATCATTACTGCCATGTGGAGTGGGACGCCTTAATATATATTGTAGAGCGCTGTGTTGAAGATCCCGATTTTGAATCCGGCTGTGGCAAGTAAGTTTTTTAATCTGTTGTAAACCACAGACGTGTCATTGCTGTAATGAGCATTTCCATCAGTGCCAGTTGTTGAGTGTCTATCAATGTCCTCAGATAATAATTGTACACTGTTTGATCACGAAAATGTACAAATTATAAATTAACAAATAATAATATACATTTTTTTATTTGTTTAATTGTTATTATTTTGAACAGAAAATATTTGTCCTGGCCGGGATTCGAACCCGGGCCCTCCGCATCTCTAGCGCGGTACTCTACCAACTAAGATATATTGTATATATGGGGAAGATTGTTTATTGAACATTACTTTTTAATTAGGATCTGGTTGACGTACGTCAATTTTATATTTACATTTTTTTTTGTATACATATACATATACATCGCAAAAATTGCGAGAACTGGGGCTATAGGATCGGTGAAGTGAATGCATTTGCCTGGCCTGGTTACGAGTCAGGTTAGCTCAGTTAGTAGAGCACCGCGCTAGAGATGCGGAGGACCCGGGTTTGAATCCCGACCAGGACAAATCTTTTCTCTTGAAAATGAAAATATTTAAAAATAATATACAAACCATACTGTTCCAATAGAAGCATCACTGTAATCTGCAAATCCTCGAGAGGCTCAGGTGAATTGTGTATTCTTAATTAAACAATACATTATATTCTTAATTAAATAATACATTATATTCTTAATTGGAAAAAAAAATTAGTTGTTGAGCGTGATCTTTAGATATTTCATATCATCCTTTCATCCATTTTGTTTTTTAGTTTTTAATGAATTATTTTATAGTTTAAACCTTTTCTTCATTACATTTAATTATTTTTCAATCATCATTTCTTCCTAATTAACTAGTTTATGGTCTTAAAATTTTACAGTTATATACTACACTGTAGATTTTGTCATTTCATTTATTCTTAGTCCTAATGAAGGCTTATGAAGTAGGCCTAAACTTTTCACAATTTCAATATCTGTATTACGACGCATTGATTACAAATTATAGGTAAATCCTAATTTTATGTGTAGATATTCATGCATCAATGTACTATAAAAATAAATATATCAATATTTTTACGCCGATCTGTCTAAAATTAATAAGATGGCTGACCAGAACACAAGTATAAATAGATATGTCCATACACAATACATAAATCAATACGCAATATACAATATATAAATCAAACGAAAGGTTTTTTTTCTCCTAAAATCTTTGGATGAAATAATGGATTTCAACTTTATAATAGATTGGATAAAAGACATCGATTGATAATAACGATGTATATTTCTATCGAAACTCTGTCTCCGATAATAATTGTTATTAATAATTTTGATAGTAAATAATTAAGAGGAGATTTTGGTTAAAGAGGCTTAGCACTATATAGAGCATTATTGATGATGCTACTTCAATATGTACAGCCTGAAACCAGGATCAAATCTAGAGACTTGGGAAGATCATCAAGAGAGTTCCTGACCTGTCGTAACGGCGGACCGACCCACATTTTACATTGAAGTAGAGGTACCCTTAAATAATTCAAGAAATTGAAGTTGAGTTTAGAATTTATTTTTTTCTCCTTTTGTGAGTCTATTATGAGCAAACACTTATTAATGTTTTGAAAAATCGACATTTTCCATAAAATAAAATAGTGATTTTTAAATTTATTTTAGGTTTGTTTCATCAATTGAAAACATAAATTATAGTTTATTAAGAGATATTTTAATGATATTTCACTATGTTCTGTATTAAAAAACATTCCTAAAATAGAAATATTGGATAAGATGTTGTTTTTTTTTATCTTTAATATCAATGCATTCCATTTAAATTCCAAGACTAAAAAGACAAGAAACTTCAACATTTACTAGACAAAAGCTCTAAGCTCCCAATTACAAAAGACTCATTTACATGACAGTTATCAGACCTATTTGGATATACGGAGTTGAGCTTTGGGGCTCTACTAAACCATTCAATTCATCTCGTATCCAATCCTTACAATCCAAAATTCTTCGTAAAATCCTCAATGCTCCTTATTAAGTCACAAACAAACTCATCCATCAAGATCTTAATACCCCATATGTTGCTGATTTGGCCCAAACTAGATACCTATCCTTCCATGACAAGCTCCGTACACACTTGAATCCGCTAGTCTCTCAACTTGCTTCCCATAATATTTCTGATAACCCTCCGAGACGTCTGAAAAGAAGATGGCCTCGAGACCTACTATAGAACTTTATTGCTTTAGAGCTTTAGTGCTATCAATGGATAGTCCCTCCACAAGTGTTTTTTTTTCATGTCCTTTGTTCATACAGCAGGTTTACTTTATGCAATATAATTACAGTTGTAAATATCAATAAATTATTTATTCTCTTCTAAAATTCCATTTAAATTCATTATATTTTGCGTAACTGCTTAAAGAAGGCAGGAACCGCGTCACCTAATTCTTTGCCAACGTTTCGCTGGCCATTGCAAGCTTCCTCAGGGATCTGATATCTGAGTTCGGAAATGTTATTTCTCGGCTTATAGATTTTTGGATCCAGGGATAGAGCCTATTCTACCAGTGATCTGATAGGCTGGATTCAGACAGTTAAGTTTTCTGTATGGTATCTTTGGGAGCCATAATTTGACTGCACGGTCGAACTCAGAAGAAGTACCTGAGGAATAGATTAAAAATATTGGCCGCGACAAGAGAGTATATTTATAATTTACCTGAACAAGAACGACCAAGGACTAACTAAAAGGTATCCTTCAATCCGATAACGCCGATAAAACATGAAATCTTCAAAAACTTCAAATTATAGTCGTACACGTTAATTTGTAAGCATACAATTACCTCACACAGCTCGGGACGCCCCATCTTATGTCACTTCCGAAGGAAGTAACCATGTATTTCTTACTTCTTAAAATTCCAGATGCCAGGCTGTGAACGTGCGATATTGGGGATAGTAGGTTAATTTTATATCCACTACACCACAGGTGGTCCTCCGAATCAGCGTAGCTATATTGTAAATTAATAATCTTACTCATTAGAAAAATATTAAGACTGAGAATGTTTCGACAATGAAATAAACATAGTTTAAATCTTTATTTAAAAGGCCATATAGATGTTTTTTCATAAAACAACAAACCTCTATGGTTTATTTATATGTTTTAAAATTTAAATTAACGTTATTAATTTAGATATTTGTTATCACCCTATCCAAACCGCTTATAACAATATTTGCGATATAGATACTAAATTACCTCTGAACTAATTAGAGCTGTAATTAGCAAGACATAACATGGCGTTGCTATTCACTATAACTAATAGTTTGCCATAGTTTTGTTTATTATTAATGAAAAGTAAAGTGAAAAATATAAAAAAAATATATACATACATTACAAATAGGGAAATATTATTTAGATTATTTATGGGACTGATCCATGAATGGTGGACCAACTAAACATGATATTCGATTCGATACACCATTCAGCAACAGTGATTTAGACTTACAATTTAATAATAATAAGGTTTCAAGCCAATATTTAGGAAAAAATTTTATGTTTTGAAATTATTATAAGAAAAGACAAAAAAAATTAAATTATTACTAAACTAAACATTAAATACTAATTTTGTAGGCATTTTATGCTTTCAAAAAAAACCTGTACCACTACTACCCGTGAACCGGATCAGGGGTTCAGTACATGTTAGTGACTGCACTGTTTCATGGACAACGGTTCTGCAAGGAAGTGACTTGTCCAAGGTCACGCTCAACCGCCAGATTTCCCCCCTTATTTTGGGTACCATATTTTTATGATATTTTATAGAGGCTGGGTGAGCCCCAGGAGTGTCCTAGATCCTATATGATCCTCTCCAGCCGCAAACAGACTAAATAAAAGTCTTGCCCACAGCGGGATTTGAACCAGGATTTCCAGCTTGGCAACTCAGGGCTCTACCACTGAGCCACTCCTCTCCCTTACTATTTTAATAGAAAAGTTATTCATATTTACATAACGTTCCTTTAAAAGAACGACATAACTAAATAATTGGCACTTTTGAGTAAAGGCTTCAGAAGCCAATTACTAATTTTCAATTAAATTTACAATTTATTTTGAATTGTATTGGTTGAAGTATTTAAATTCAGGAACGGCATATTTTTATTTTATTATGTTTTTAATATCAAACATTTGTTGTATCATTTTTGAAGTTTGGAGTTTTATGGGAATAATGACATAAGTTAAAAATTAAAAAAGTTTAAAGATTTAAAACTTTTCTAATGGTTAGTAAAATAATTTCAATAACATCATGTCAATAGAAAAGTTTGGCTTTTTTTTAAACTTTGAAGTTGTTTTGAAGGAGCAACAACCCAAGAACATACAGACCCGTTTAAAAACATCTTGATTTAGTTTCATATATCAAACATATTAATCGAATGGATTAGGAAAGAGAAAGTATAATATGTATGCAAATATATAAAGTACCATTATAAACCTTGTGGTGTCCTGGATTCAGTAACCTGTAGAGACTGCGCTGTTTCTTAGCCAATAGTGCAGGGATTTCGTAAAGATTTAATGGCGAGGATTTACCCCTAATTAAGGGCAACTATATTATAGAGGCTGGGTGAACTACAGGAGAGTCTGCAGGTACAATAGGGTCAATATGATAGAAATAAATTAATTGAATAATATATCTGCAACAGATGGTTTCGAACCAGCTTCCTTCATCATCTGGACGCCATGCATATTCAATGCAGTGAAAAATATTGTACCTTATGTCTGGCTGGAATGCGAGCCTTGGTAGCTCAGTGGTTATATCACCTCGCTAGAGACGCGGGCTTCGAATCCCGTCCAAGACAAATATTTTCTCTTCAAAATAAAAACATTGCATATTATCATTTCAAATCCTAATCTATTGAGCGCAGGTTTAAGACGCACTTAAAGAATATTAATGCAGCGTTTGTTGAAGGCTACAAAGATGAATTATTGCCATCACTACACCAGCTTCCTACTTGTTTACACTAACTGTGTCCTTCAATTGTTTTATTTCATTTTTGATTCGCTTCGTGTACCGAAGTGTTGCAGCAAAGTGAGATTTTCTAATGTATTCAATCCCACCGGAAGTTGTTGGAATGTAAAAAAGTGAAATCCAATTTAAAACAAAAACGTTAACATAATATGAAAGTGATAACATCAAAACACAATTAGTTTATTTCAAACTAGTAGAAAGGTAGGAGTTGGCAATGAGCTCTCTATAAGGGACCGCCTGAGCAGGCAGGAAGGGGCGAAGGCCAGGTTTACGATCAGCGGTGGGTGTGGAGTACGGGGAACGACTCAGCCAAATGATGTCTCTATCTATTGCCTAACTTTAAGTTAGAACTGTCTTGTTACTGAATACTATTTCGTTCTTCATTCATCCTACTTGTGAACTTTGTACACATACCAACGATGTATTATATTTGTAGAGTAAATACAATTTGTGAATTGTAGTCTTTCCTATCATTTTCTTAAGGTACTATATGTAAGGAGAAATGTCGACTTGAAATAAAATTCGCGAAATTAAATACTTGGCTTGCTATTCATTTATTTTTATATCTCCTCATTTATTATTGGGAAAGCGAGTTAGTTCAAAACTTATTTCATTTAATTTAATTAATCTTCAATGATGGTGTCAAAATTGGAGAATTAAAAAAAGTCCTAACAAATCCCATCAAATTACCTTCACCCTTCGTCGTAAACCTACAAATTCCTGCCCTACTGTATCCTTTAATAATATTCCTCTGTACCCTGTCGAACAGATACGTTACCTAGGACTCCATCTGGACAAACGTCTCACTTGGAATCCTCATACAAGACTGAAAAGACAAGAAACTGCTCGTCGTTTTCGCCTACTTCAACATTTACTGGACAAACGCTCTAAGTTCCCAATTAATTACAAAAGATTCATTTACATGACAGTTATCAGACCTATTTGGACATATGAAGTTGAGCTTTGAGGCTCTACTAAAACATCCAATACATCTCGTATCCAATCCTTACAATCCAAAATCCTTCGTAAAATCCTCAATGCTCCTTATTATGTCACAAACAAACTCATCCATCATGATCTTAATATCCCATATGTTGCTGATTTGGCCCAAACTAGATACCTATCCTTCCATGACAAGCTCCATACCCACATGAATCCGCTAGTCTCTCAAATTGGTTCTCATACTATTCCTGATAACCCTCCGAGGCGTCTAAAAAGAAGATGGCCTCGAGACCATCTAATATAGAACTTTATTGGAGTGCTACCGACGGGTAGTATTTCCACAAGTATTTTTCATGTCATATTGTACATTTTAGCAGATTTGCTTGTTGTAATATTATTATAGTGGTAAATATCAATAAATTAAATTTTAAAAAAAATTTAATTAATATGCCAGAACTTTGATACTGACCTACAGGTCCTGGGTTCAAAATCAGCAGTGGCAAATAAATTATATACTTTGTTAACTGTCAAGAATCGTTCTAGAGACTATCTTGTTGATCACCTAGTTTCTATAATTTGAATACATTCGATCGGGACCAACCTAAATCTTGGAGCTCGTATTGTTGTTAATACTAGCAATTTCGTTAGATAATTTTGATGAACTTTCAAGCTGATTTTGCTTGAAAAAGCAGAAAAAAAATTGTCTAAATATGGATTATACAGTACTTAGTAAACACAAAAAGCGCACTTGTGTATTAACCGATCTGCATATAACCTTCCTCCTTACGATATCATCATATCTTATTTCCTGTAACCTCTTTTATACTTAATTGTTGATCCAGGGTACCCTAAAATTGAGTGAAACTAAAAAATAAAGGTGTTATTACTATATTTCCATGTGCATATCATATTTATTGTATTCCGATAAGAACGAGTAAAAAGGTAGCTGTTATCAGTATTCAGGTTATAAAGAATGTAGGATAACAGTCACCGCAGACCGACTAATACACATGTGCAACAGTTTCGATAATAAATGTGTGCCTTTAGAGACCTTATCGTATGTGCCTCCTACGAAGTATCAGTTACAAAACGTTCCCTCCAAAGGATGATGTAACGACTGTTCCTGTTATATTGGGCCTATATTTACAATCCCTGCTACCCGATGATTATACAGGCGTCGACACTTTTTTTTCCTCTTGCCTACAATTATCGAACTAGAGCTGCGAGAGATAACAGCCGGTGTGGGAGGAACATTATTAGAGCGCCCACTCAGTAGAGGCAGGTAAACAGAAGCTAAATCCACGCCCACGGGGCTAGCGACGTATATGTGTGTACTTATTAGTAAATAGTTAATTACTATTAGTTAAATTAACCATAATTCACCATAAGAAGCAAACGGTCCGAGATAAAAAAAAAAACTTATTCCTTAAAAAGTGATAAACTTCATATTAGAAACCTATCTTTCTATCCTGAAGAAGAATTGCTATGTGGATCGAAACGTTGATTTGTACTAGGGATCTATACCTGAAGCCTCGGCTTCGTACGGGTAGTATGGCATATTATATTAAACATATTACAGTAGTAGTATACCAACATGTTTTGTCTGTCGTATGATCGCATTAATTTGATGCTTCGAATGTGTGGATTAGATTTTAATCTAACATAATGTCTACACTACATGATATATTTTAATTTATTTTTTATGTAGATATTATAAACATAAAAACAAAATAAAATATTTATTTATATACCGATTTATTTTCACCCGCGTTAATTTTTGTGATAAAGCCTAAGATTTATTTATATTATATGGTGTAAAATATTATAATGATGTGCATAAAATGCTAAAGTAAAGTATTTAAGTTGATAAGAATTAATAATGTAATTTGAAAGATATAGCTTACCAAATACCAAATTTTACATAACCAATTTTTGTAGAAGATATAATTGGTGTAGAGTAAGCTGTCCTTAAAAGATAGATTTTTTTTTTAATTTTTCACTCATTTTCACAAAACCATGACACATTATATACCTATTGAAAAGTAAAAAAGAGATCTTACATAAATTTTTTCATGGTCTTAAAATTTATGTAAGGTCTCTTTTTTACTTTTCAATATTAATATATTTTGTGGAGTAGCCGTAGGTCCACTGGTTTCTTGATAATGATAAATTTTTTTTTCTTGCATTGTTTCTTTCATTTTTTCATATGGTCTTTCGTCTTAAGTTTTGTGGTTTTGCTACTATTTATTTTTCCTGTGGTGCTTTTTGAAATTTGGTGAGTGTATATTGAATTTTGAATTTCTGAAGTATCTATCCGCTGTTTTTATCTAACCTTAACCAGCTGGGGTCGAGTAACCTTCCTTATGATTCATTAGTTGCATTTGAGCCTTCGAGGTGGTGGGATGTTTCTTGGGTGCATTATTCATGTTTTGTTTTACTGTTATTCTCTTTCTACCCTGAGGATGCCTGAATGGGCCAAATATTGGACAGATAATTTCTATTTCTGTTTTAGTTTGGAGACTTAAGGCTTTTCATTGGAATTTTTCCATGGCCTAAAAATTATATATCTAATTTTTCCTCATGAATCACTCTTTTTAATGGTGAAAACTGCATGAAAATCTGTGCAGTAGATTTTCAGTTTAACGCGAATATACAGAAAGATGAGGCAGAGGATCTATATTTAAAGATAGAAAAAAAACCTGTACCACTACAACCGATGAAGATTCTTGGGTTCTATCCGTGTTAGAATCAACGGTTGTGCAAGGAAGTAAGTTTTCCCTAGATCACGCTCAACCGCCAAGTATTCCCCCAATTTTGGCGCGTTCGCGTGACGTATGAGGAAAATAGAATAAATACTCGAGTACTATTCACATTTGTTTTTCTTTTAATCTGCCTCTGAATAAAATGAATGAATGCGCAATGAATTCCATTCATCTATTCGCAAAGCAAAAGAGAATGAAAAGTCAGAAAATAATGTTACACCGTGCTTTTGTCAGTCAACCGTTCTCTACCTGTGTTTAGGTGGAAAATTTTCTGAATTATTATCATCTATTTATCCATTTATAAGACACAGGAGGACATGCCATTGAAATTGTAAACATTTACAAGACCATATGATCCATTCATCAGCTATAATGCACTAAATATGAGAGAATTCGCGAGTGAATATTTATCCGTTAAGTTCATAACAGAAGAAAAACGAATGAAACGTCTGGCATTTTTTACTTTGGTTTTTAATTTATCCTTCCTAATTTTAATCGAATAATTTTTTGAACTTTGAAAGTGTATGTGTTTATTTTATCCTTCATAAAATACTCAGATAATCATTAAAAACAAAGAAAAATCTGAGAGATGACAAATCCACAATAGATGCGGTCATTAAATTCATTACCAAGTGTAAACTGATAACCACCATTTGATGTGAAATATAATAATCAACGGCCGATGATGACCTAGATGTTTTGCGCCCCCTAAACCCAAGATAACAAACAAACAAACAAAAAAAATCCATTCAGCTATTAAAGGGATATAAACGGTAAATCGATGGCTAAGTCAGAAAATTTGCATGACGATTAATATTTTGCCTACCTCAAAATAGTCGTCTTTCCGTTCTTTCGATATAAAAGAGGTAAATAAAATAAATGTCGTCCATTTTTTTAATTGATTTTTCATTTATTCTTCCAAAACTACTCCGAAATCGTTTGAAATCCAAAAATCCAAATCTGTTAAAGAGATGTAAAAGACTTAATGCGTATAAAAGTCAGAAAGATCTTTAAAGTCAATTTTACTACATCTAAATAGGCCGAAAATCAATTGAACAACTAAAATATGTTCCTCCGTTAAAAGGAAATTTCTGAAAAAAAAAAGTTTACACAATATGTTTGTTTCTACATTTTTTTTTCTATTATCTGAACTAAAAACAGAAGAAATACTTTTAATAGTGCAAATCCGTAAATCCGTTAGATATAAAAAAAAAATGAATAAAAATCCTACAAGTTTCATTCAATGTTTTTTAAGAGTTGCCTCTAAATGGTCGGAAAATCCTAAAAACAACGAAAGTCCAATTACATGTTAACGGAATATAAACAGAAAATCTACTGCGAATTCTAAAAAGGTTTACAATGGATTTCCTATTGACTTGTCTCTTTATAATTGAAAAACCGTTTGAACCAAGAAATCCATTCATCTATTTACAGAATGTTAGAGTGAAAGAGTAAAAATAGTAAAAAATTGTTTTTTTTTCCCAACTCGAAATAAAATGAATGGATCCGCCGTGAATTCATTCAACAATTCACAAGTTTGAGAAAATTCCAAAAATTCCATTTTTAATTTTTTCTTGGCCCAAATTAAAGAACTTCTTAGAGATGTATTTATAGCAATCACCACCCTTGTTCAAAGCTTTGACAAATTGTTTCATGAGCCCTAGTTTGATATGCAAAGGTGGCAGTATTATTCGATCCGTGCGCACAAGGGGCTCATTTATTACATTCAGTTGTCCCGGAACCATAGATTGCCTGGAAGGCCAATCTTTTCTAATCCAGTGCTCAGACCTAGCTCTGCTGTCCCATAAACAAATAAAACATGGATATTTTGTATATCCACCTTGTTGTCCAAGAAGAAAATTCACCATTTTTAGATCAACACTTATCAACCACTTTTGTTCGTTGTATTTAATTCTATCCATTACAGAAGCTACAGTAGCATATTCTTCTTTGACTGTAGTTGAATGTGCAATCGGTATCGAACCCAGCTTATTGCCGTTATGCATAAGTACACATTTCAGGCTACGTTTAGAGGAGTCAATAAATAAACGCCATTCATTTGGATCATACTTCTGTACTCCCATTGCTTTCAATAAACCAGGAACATCTGAACAAAAAGCAAAGTCGTCATCTTTAGAAAAGAATGACAGCAATTCTGCCTCTCGGTTACGATAGTATGAAATTCTTGTTTCTGGGGTTAAAAGATTTCTTTGCTTTAATCGAGAAGCTAGAATCTCCGATGTCTTTTTAGAAAGACCAAGATCTCTGATTAATGCATTGAGGTCTTCCTGATTAAAGAGCTGGGGCTCAGAAGTAAAATCAGGGTAAGAATCACTTGTCCGACTTTCATCACTTGAAGAATAGTTTTGTTTTTCTATATCATGATCATTTTGTACAGATGAAGAAGCTTGGGGTACTGGTGCATCGCCAGAGAACAAGACTGGTCGAGTAACAGATAACAAGTTTGGATAAGACCATTTCGACCGGTTATTTTTATTAATTCCATTAATATCAATCACACAAAAATAACAATCATCTTGATGATTATTAGGTTCCCGCCAAATCATTGGTGTTTGATACTTAAAATGGGGTCTTTTCTTATTTGCCCATAATCTCAAAGACTCAACACATGTTTTATATACCATATGAGGGATCCAGTACTTGTCACGGATGTCCAAAGCGAATCCAAAGTAATCAAAATATACCTGTGTTATAAACTCTGACACACTTAGCCTACAATTTTTGAATGTATATTCACCACAAATGTTACAGAAATAGTTTGGATCGTTTCTACAGATATTTCTTAACTTGGACATTGTTATTTAACACAAGAGCACAAACTTTTTCACTAAACAGCTCAGTTGAATTGAAGTTTGAATGTGACTAGTACAAATATATGTCTATCAGCTGTTTGCCAAAAACAAAAGGTGCTGGAGAAAAACTGAGGCTAGATTTGTAATCACCAACCTCTAATTAGTAAACAACAGGCCTAAAACTCCATGCAACAAAAAATTAATAAAAATTTGTTCCCTTGTGTTATCATTCAAAATAATTAGAAAGTCATTTAGCCAATGCTTATATGTATACTCATTCTTCTTATAATAACAAAATATAAGGGGAAAAGTCGAAAAATTATACACTGACTTTTCTTTGACGATTACATAAGAATTCTTTGATATCGTTATAAAATGTTTAATGTCTTATGTCATCCGAAAAAAATATTTGGTGATAAAAAATCTATGTATATTATACGAGGTATATTCATTTAGAAAAGTGAATGAAAATCGAAATAATATTTTACACTGAGTTTCATATCAGCCTACCTATTGGAAAATCATTTGAATATTGCTATCATTTCAAGATCCATTCATGTGTTAACAAGTTGTAAGAAGAAAATTGAGTAAATTAAAACCTGGGACATGTTTGTATGTAAAATTATGTATTTATTTGATTTGTCTTTTATTTTAGGTTGAAAATGTACGAATTTATACAAAAAAAAATTTAGAGAATATTTTTAAAATTAAATAACGTTAAAGGAATTACAAATAATGTAAATTGAGAATGACATAGTATTGTTGAAACGTTTTTAAATAAAGAAAAATAATATATGAATGGAAAAAGGTTTTACTCACTTGAATGATTGACTAAGAAAGATTTACTCCAGTAACAAAAACAAGAAGAAAATCGATTAAAGAGTAAAGAGATATATTAACTAATGCTCGAATAAATAAAAATAGCAGGAACATTGTTTGCACTAAACAAGAATTCTTCCGTTAATAAGATGTAACAAGAAAAGCAAAGGAGAAATCGAAAAATGTTTGCAAATATTATTCTTTCAGCCTATCTAAAAATGGTTATAAAATGCGACCATTCGAGTGTGTAAGATGCTTACATTAAGTTTTCAATCGGTTATTATTATTAATTTATTTTTATTTTTTGTTCTTTCGATGGGGATTATTTTTTTAAATTTTTATTTTGAATAAATAAGATTTGTCCTGGCCGGGATTCGAACCCGGGTTGTCTGCATCTCGGCTGCAGTGCTCTAACCAACTAAATAAAAAAAAAACAGTATGAAAATGATTAGAATATTTTTGGCAAATCTCCTTTAAATAGAAACGTATTTTCCTTTTATTTCGATGTAACCGATTGAAACGCAGAGATTGGTTGGCTGTGGTGGAGGAGGACCGCGTTCTTGCATGACTGTAGTAACAGTAATAACCTTTAAATATTTTCATTTTTAAGAGGAAATATTTGTCCTGGCCGGGATTCGAACCCGGGTTGTCTGCATCTCGGCTGCAGTGCTCTAACCAACTGAGCTACCAGGGATCGTATTTGTCTGACTTGGATACGAGCCCTGGTAGCTGAGTGGTTTAGAGAACTGCACTAGAGGTGCAGACGACCCGGGTGCGGATCCCGGCCAGGACAAATATTTCCTCTTAAAAATGAAAATATTTAAAGGTTATTACTATTACTACAGTCATGCAAGAACGCGGTCCTCCTCCACCACAGCCAACCAATCTCTGCGTTTCAATCGGTTACATCGAAATAAAAGGAAAATACGTTTCTATTTAAAGGAGATTTGCCAAAAATATTCTAATCATTTTCATACTGATTTTTTTTTATTTAGCCTACCTAAAAATTGTAAAATTATTGTTTAATCCACGAAAATCGATACAGTGGTTAACGAGATAAAAAAAGAAAATCGAATCGAAATTCAGACTTAGTTTTGGATTGAATTGGGAGTGCAGTCAATGATAACACAAAATAAGAAAAACATTTTTAGTTAGCTTGTAACTTAATAATACAGTAATTATTAGCTTATTGCTCAGTGTAGTGGCAACCCCCGCCCAAAAAAAAGCCCTGAAGAAAACCTGCAATGTGGGTCAATACGTTGGCTTATCAATAAACTGCCTCAATAAGAGAATTTTCTTGACCTCTACCCGGACCATTTTCTTCCCCAAATCTTATTTTCATGTACCATCGTTTCGGCCCAAGCTGTAGGCCATCTTCAGGGCAGTAGCGGGTGCCGAGTTTGAGGTGAAATATTCCATATAAATAAATATTATATAAATAAATAAATAAATATTTTGATTTAGATCCTACTAGACATCTTGAGCGACGAACGGAAATATTTTATTTTATGTATTGTTATCTTTCGGTGAGGATAGATTTATTTTCTGTGTTAGTAACCAAATTTTAAACCATTGAAAATCATAAACTACTAAACAAGGTAAATTTGCTTTCACATTATCAAGAAACCAATTATAATTGATTTTTTTTTATTTTCTATTATATTATTTCAATTGTAGAACAATATCAGAAAGATCTTGTAAGCTGAGTTAACAATTAGTTAGCGCTCGTGACTGACTCAAGGATCCAAAGGTTCGCTTTCGAATCGACTCCGCGATTCCTATTTTTATCTTGCAACAAGACCTGATATCCTCAAAGTATTGGCCACAAGTTTCAATTTCAAAGCAGCCATTTACAAAAGAAATTAAGAGATCCTTTATCGACGTTTCGACAGAACTGCCGCTGCCGCAACTGCCAATCATCGTTTGAGGTTTGATCAACTGATAAGGTGACTGTTTAAATAAATTCCTAGAAGTTTGCAAAGATTTCAGGCAGAATTCAAACCAATATTAGTAAAATTATTCAATGTTTTATCACTTGGGGTATGTTACATTGCCTTCATAACCGAATTCCACGACATACCCGTGGTGGATTCTGTCAATAGCAACAGACTTCTTAGAGGAAGACATCTATCACGAATGAGTTACAAGACTATGATGAACATTGTGGGATCTACAGATCTTCCTAGGGCTCAACCAGCCACAATTGGGGGAACACCCGGAGGTTCCCAAAGAAGTCAGTTGTCTTAGAAACAGTAAAGTCTCTATCACGGACTGAACTCAAGGTCCTTTATGGGTTGTAGAGTAGGGTACATTGTTTATTTTTCTTTATTTCTTTTTTTTTAAGGGAAAGCAAAATAATTAAAGCTGTAACACTACAATCCATGAAGAGTCTAGAGTTTAGTATGTGGTAGAGACTGAACTGTTTCTAGGACAACAGAATTTGAATTTTGAACGCCCAGAATTTGAATTTTAATAGAAGCTGGGTGAGCTGAGGAGTGTCCCAATTCTTGAAGTATCTCTATCCAGCTGTTAAAGGTTAAATAAATATTGTTGCAGCCTAATTGAGCTACTCTGTCCCCCCCCCCTAAAAAATAATAAACAAAAGCTCAACCGCTGTCCCTATCAAAAAAACCCTTACCCAAAAATCTTTATCTTTATGGTATCACCTCTACTAAGGTCTTCAATCTGAGTTTAGATAAACTGAACTACATAGTAATTGCTAGGACACCTTGCATGACACTAGCACTAACTACTGTAGTTATAATGTATGTATATCTATATAATAATGTACAATGGTTACAGTTAGGGTTCTACCGATATTACCGATATGGGTACAGTATCGATACTTTTCCTTTCGATACCGATATTTTGGTATCGATACTTTTCTTCCAATATTTTATCGATATCGGTATGGAAAACTAAATATCGAAACAATTAACTGACCTTTTTTTTTTTTTTTGCTTATCCAAACGAAACCTCAATAAAAAGTTGTATATATCCTACGGCACATTATTTTTTCTCTTTTAATTACTCTCTCTGATCTGTACAGATAGCGTTATTAACATAATAAGAAATTTAGATATCAGTCAACTGTGAAGTATCGGAAAATATTTTTAGAATATCGAATGAGTAGCATATTCTTCTAGTATCGAAAGAATGTCCTTTCCTATGCATGTAAATGTTTTTTTTTCTTTTAATTACTTTCCCTGATATGTACAGATGGGGTTCATAACATAAAAAAAAATTTATATATCAGCCATCTGTGAAATATCAGAAAGATCTTTTGATACTTTGAGAATATCGAATGAGAACCATATTATTCTAATAAAAAATAAAAAAAAAAGGTCTTCCTGGCATTGGGATGTTTGTAGCCATTTGACGAACCGTGCTTTTAAACGATTAAAAATCTTCCGATACTGAGTGATATCGATATTGTTCTTTCGATATTTTCTCGGTATCAATACTTTGTTCCGATATATAACAAAGGCCTGGTATCGATATTTTTGGGTATCGGTAGAACCCTAGTTACAGTATATAGATAAGAAAGGAGTGGAGTGTTGAGAAGAGCGGGTGAGTGACACAGAACAGTGAGAACTGGGGGTCAAGGCCGCAGCGCTGCCTTTTACTGTTTATCAATACCACGGTCTGCTCTAGGATAGTCTGGGCATTATATTACTATTGTTATCGTAATAATATGTATAATTGTAATATTATAAATCCACAAGTATAAGAAGAAATACAGCAGTCAGTTATTAAATAATAAAGTTAGTTTTGAAGTAAGGTAATTTAGCTTAAGTAATCTACAAGTAAAAACTAAATACTGCATTGCCGCTATTGTGACAGGATACCTGATTCAAACTAAGATCTTCATATACAGCCTCAGCTAATCCTAAATTATAAATAATAATTTAGCGCTATAATAAATAATAGCGCTTCCGATTCCGCTACCTTAAGTACGAGAAACTTATTTTAGAGAAAAATCGACTAAGTAAGTAAGCTCTGGTGACTATGTTGCCAAACCAGAGATATAAATATATGCACTACTGTTGACAAATACAGTTTTTCATAAATATTTTTTTTTAATATAAATTTATTTATTGATATTTACAACTGTATTACAATAATGCAACAAGTAAATTGGCTAAGTGATACATAATGACATGATAATGACAAGTAGAGAAACTACCAACTGGTAATACTCAAATCAAAGTTCAACTAAGAAGGTAACGTGGCCATCTTCTTTTCAGACGCCTCGGAGGATTATCGGGAATGGAAGAGGAAGCTAGGATTGAAACTAGAGGGTTTGAGTGCGAATGAAGTTTGCTATGAAAGGATAGATACCGGGTTCGGGCCAAATCAACAACAAAAGGGACATTAAGGTCGTTATGGATGAGTTTATTCTTAACAAAATAAGGAGCATTGAGGATGTTACGAAGGATTTTGGACTGTAAGGATTGGTTACGAGAGGAATTCGATGGCTTAGTGGAGCCCCAAAGCTGTACTCCGTAAGTCCAAATAGGTCGTATGATGGTCATGTAGATGAGTCTTTTGTACTTAATTGGGAGCTTAGAGCGTTTGTCTAGTAAGTGTTGAAGTAGCCTGAAACGTCGTGCGGTTTCTTGTCTTTTCAGTCTTGCATGAGGATTCCAGGTTGATCGTTTGTCAAGGTGCAACCCTAAGTATCGGATCTGTTCTACAGGCACCAGGGGGTTATTATTAAAGGATACTGAAGGGCAGGAAGTCATAGGTTTACGACGTAAGGTAAAAGTGATTTGATGCCATTTTTGAGAATTTATTTTAATTCTCCAGTTTTGACACCATTCTTCAAGATAAGTGATATGGGATTGGAGGCTTTGGGATGCAATAACTGGATTGGTGTTGACTGATAATACACATGTATCATCAGCATACGTGGTAATTTTCATAAATATAAAACAGAATTTAAAAATAGCTGAAGGGTATATCAAAAATTATAAATCATTACTTCATAAAAGACCCAATATATAAAATTACGATGCTTACGGATCTAAAATTATTACAGTAACTACTTTTAGTACAGTAATCATAAATGCAATTGAAAACAGTTTTTATTTCCATCGACCTTGGTATCTGTGCTCCATTTCTTTTATGTCTTGATGGAAACGTCCTCCTTGTTCCTCACTTACAGCTCCAAGATTTTCTGGAAAGTAGTCCAGATGTGAGTGAAGGAAGTGAACTTTGACACTCATGTTGCAGCCCAACATTTTGTAGTTTTGTAACAGTTCAGCAACCGAAGTTTCGTAAGTTTTTTTTTGTTTCCAAGAAAGCCAGTTACAACAAGTTTAAATGAATTATAGGCATTTTTTTCTCCCATTTCCATTTTAGTGACAAAACATTCATCTTTTAAGTGTTTTCTGTTGTCAGGCCCAACAAAGACTTCCTCATTCAGCTTAGCTTCGGAAATACCAGGAAACTGTTCACAAAGATACTTGAAACACTCTCCTTCTTTGGATAATGATTTCACAAACTGTTTCATCAGCCCCAAATTTGATATGAAGTGGTGGAAGTAAGATGTTTTTAGCATCCACTAAACTTTGTCCTTCAACATTTTTAACTCCAGGAATAAGAGACTTTCTGATTGGCCACGTCTGCTTGACGTAGTGTTGTTTCCTGTCACGGCTGTAACATTCACAGAGGAAACATGGAAGCTTTGTGTAACTACTTTGTTGACCTAGTAACATGGTAAAGAACAAATTCAAGATTTTCGTAGCATTCTTTGAAATGGACTGAGTGTCCAACAGGCACAGTAGCATATTGGTTAGCACTGTGAAGAACTAGAGCTTTCAAAATCCTTTTTGATGAATCAAATAAGAAATTTACAGGTGAAATTTGTGACATATCTAGGGGTGATGGAATTTGTTCAGTATTCAGCGTAAAGAATAATGTTAAACCTACTACTTAAATATGCTACAATTTTATCATTGCAGACCTGTGTAATCAATAGAGCTCAAAGTTCTTGTAAAATACACTTATCTTTTATGGCTTGAAGTTTCTTCAGATTCTATTTTTTCGATGGATTTAATAAGTATTCTGACTAGCATATGGCGAGGTCACCTGTGGTGTAGTGATTAGGATTACCTATTATGTCTAAGATTGCTGGTTCACAGCCCAGTAGGTGGCAAAAATCCTTAGTTATGCCGTCCTTCGGAAGGAGCGTAAAATAGAGGTTTCAAGCCTGTACAGTGTCAAGTACTCGTTAAAAATCCCTATCCTAATTAAACCTGGATAGGCAAAATTTAGAGCTCCCAATGGTAGCATCGTCCGATTAGCCATTGCAGCATGAAGTGACGTTAAATGAATAACATAGGGACATTTTCATAAGCTCAACTATCGACATATTCCATCGATGAAATTGGAAATGTTATAAAAATAAACAAAACTTAAATTTTGTTGGTTTCGATATTTCATCTATTTCCTATTTTGTTGATAATGAATCTTCTTTAAAATCTCATCTCTCCTATTCGTAAATCCATGATATCTCTAGAAGAAATTCGGAGTTTTTAAATAAATAATTGCGAACGACAAAGTCTTGATTATAGTTTATTTTACAACTGCTAGCGAAAGTATGATCCCCTAGCTATAGCTGTAACAAAAACAGAAACTTTCGAAAAGGTTTTACCTGTGACTGATGCCCAATTATAAACTGAATTCGTAGAATCGATAGGTGTAACAATAAAAAAATTAAGAATATTATGAAGAATAATTTTTAAAAAACGAAACAGAGATTGATTGGTACTTCACCATCACTAAATTACTTTCTTACGCCCAGAGTGTACAGAAAAAAAAATAGGATAGACTGAGAGAATGCCTAGTTGGTCCATGTTTATTACGGAGGCTGTGATTGGTCGGTTAGCGGCGACCTTGAGTATCTAGGCCAATGGGTCGAAGGCTATTATCGTCACTGCAACAGTCCTCCTTTCACCTCCACCAATAGCGATCGGGATAACATCCTGTCTTGTCCTCAAACTAATAATCCCGATAAAGTTATTCTCTCTCAATAAACATTTAAGTGAATTTAATACGCAGTGATTCAGTCGTACAAGTACTATATAATCAAGATTATTATTATTATTATTATTATTTAATTTTCATTTGCACCTGCGCAATTGCGCATCCAGCAAATTTGATCCAAGTGTTTTTCTCTTTGCTACTGTACAGGAACATCGAGTTTTGGAATGAAATTTCAATTGTTGAGTAGGTCTCTTGGCCAATGTCTTTTTAATATTTTTTTATCAAATCCAGGTAACAGGGAGTAGGAAAGCGGAAGAACGAGTGGGTGTTGGTGATATTGTGTCGATGAGTGGAATGTTGTGTATCTGTTATGAATATATGATTTTATAGTAGGAATGTTCATGTCGTTGTGTATAGTGTGATTCGAAACATACCATGGTGCATTAACAATTTTTCTGAGAATTTTGGACTGTGTTGTTTGTATCTTGTGTATGTGAATTTTTTTTGCTGAACCCCAAAGTTCTGCTCCATATGTCTAAATAGGTTTTAGTATACTGTTATAGATAAGTCGTTTGTTCCTCAAGTCAAGTGAAGATCTGTAGTCCAGAAGATGTGATAGTTGTTTGTACCGTCTAGTCAGTTCTTGTCTTTTTAATTTTGTATGTACGTTCCATGTAATTCTTTTGTCCAAGTATAGTCCGAAATAACGTACATAATTTTCAGAAGGTACTTCGTCGTTGTCAATTTTGACTGCTGGACACGAAGCTTTGCTTAGAGAGAAGCTTACTTGGCTCGATTTTGATTTGCCATTTAAAGAACAAGATAATACTGAATATTACAAAGCTATCTTTTCGGGATTTTTCGAGAATTTATTGTTCTTATATTCCTGCCCTAACAGTGTCCTTTAATAATATCCCCCCTCATTCCTGTAGAACAGATTTGGTACTTAGAACTAAATCATGACAAAAGTTTCATTTGGAATGCTCATACGCGACTGAAAAGACAAGAAACCGTTTCAGGTTACTTCAACACTAACTAGACAAACGCGCTAAGCTTGCAATTAATTATAAAACACTCATATACATGATTGTTACAAGATCTATTTGGAATTACGGAGAGAGCTTTGGGCTCTAGTAAGCCTCTCGATCTCTTGAATCCAATCCAAACACATTCGTAAAACCTTAAATTCTACTTTCATTGTTACGAATAAAGTCATCCATAATGACATTAATGTCTCATATGTTCTTGATTTGGCCCGAACCCGATATCAATCTTTTAATGACAAACTTTATTCCTACTCAAACCCACAAGTTTCAAACCTAGCAACCTCTTCAAGTCCTCCGAGGCATCTGAAAAGACGATGGCAGCATTGCCTTCTTTTCTTTCAAACTTAGAACTTTCTCTATTTGTCTTTATTCATGCCAATAGGCATCATTTATGTCATATTTACTTGTTGTATTGTTACAATAGAATTGCAAAATTCAAGAAATTAATTTTTATGCATTCTAATCATAAATAAATAAATAATAAATATACAATGCTAATGCAAACAAGTACTCAGGTAAAAATATGGTTATGTCTACAATAACGTATAGAAAAATCGCAGTTGTGGTTCATTTAATATACAACTCAATTATTACACCAGGTTTTAATCCATTATTAACAAAATATTGATACTTAATTAACTATATTCTGTTCATAACAATCCCTATAGGACAAATATCGTACATTACAGCTCCTTCTAAAGTTTGTTTTGATTTCATTATCCGAATTCGGGCCTAAGTTTCTTGGAGTATGAGATATATGTTAATATGATCAACATATGAAAATGTAATTCCTCCATGTTATGGTTATGCTATGGTTCGGGAGCAGTTTGCCTCACGCATACATAGCGCCTTTAATAACTTGTGAATATTTAGATCGGAGCCACCTGTGGATCTGGGCTGTAGTCTCTGCCTTCCTGCTGTCTCAATGATTTTTTTAAAAAATTAAAAACCACAAATAAGATAATTAATATAGTAGATTAGACAGCTGTTGGTTCAAAACAATTTTCGAGGTTTTATTTTTGATGCAAAATTTTGGTTTGCGTGAAAGAATGGCCTTGGAATTTTATTTAAATGTATTTTTCACCTGTTTCAAGTTAAAAAAAAATCATTCTTATAATTTTTTTTCCTTCTTTTTTTAAACTGGATTTATTCTTCATTTATTTAGGGTAAGAGGAACAAAATATTGAGAATGACACCATAGTGTCGAAACGTCTCTAAAGCGTGAAAATTAATGAATAAACAACAACTGGAAAACCGTTTTGTTTCTCTTACCCTAAATAAAAAAAAATCATTAAAGAAATCATAAAGTCAAATAGAAGTGACTAGCAATACCTCAGGGGTTAGTAAATACGGTAAATTGCCGTACTCAAATGACAAGTGCAACTTAGAAGGTCACGAGGGCATATTCTTGGTGCAATTTAAGTTAGACATATATTTGCGAAATTTCATTATAATCAGTCTTGTAGTTTCGGAGATTAGCCCGGACAAATATCGTGATAGGAGATTTTTATACATATACAGATATATAAGATTCCTCCAGTTATTTATTATACAATAGGGACGGAACTCGGAATCTATTAGACCTATAGAGCTACGGTTTAAAAAGGGTTAATTATGTTGTTTTTTTCAAAAACGCACCGATTTGGAGATACAGGCGAAAAACTGAAAAACTCCGAAAATTTCAAGGTCAAGCCCGAAGCCAGAAGGTTTCCCTCGTCATTTTTACGGATTTTCTCTACACAAAAGAACCTTCTTTTTGCCTTCGCAAAAATATGAAAAAAAGAATCAGCCGAATTGGTCGAGCCATTCTCGAGTTTTGCGGTTAGTAAGACATTTGGCGATTCATTTTTATTATATAGATTTTTTATTCATCTCAATCTTTAACTTTTTATTTATGTTGTTGTATTTGGTAGAAATTAAAAGCGACCAGTGTGTAAAAGAAAGAAAATAGGTTTATAAAAACTCACAATTATGAAATGTCCGTTTTTAAATTATTTTTAAACTTCAAAGTAGAATTAGTGGGCCTCTGTTGTTTGCTATGATTATGTTTTCAGATTGTAACGAGTTCTTTTTTTAAAAAAATATTTACTACCACGAAAATTGAATTTTGTTCAGTATGCCACGAAATATGACTATGGAAACAAGCGATTTTAGTTTTTTTTTATGAGTTTAAATTTGGAAACTCGACAGCCCAAGCTGGATGAAACGTAACCACCGCGTTGTACCGAATGGACCATTTGGCGTTGTTATGTGAAATTTTCAACAGATAACACAGATGAATTGATCAATACACAATTCCTATCCCCTTTCTACCAAGAGGCGAAACCATCACATCCACTTCATATTTCAGAAATATTGACATAATGCAACAAAAATCTATTTTAAATACCTTCATTGGTTAATAAAAACCTGTACCACTACAGCCCGTGAACGGGTCTGGGGTTCAGTACGTGGTAGAGACTGCACTATTTCAAGGGCAACAACCAGGTCCCCCTTAATTTGGGTACCCACTTACTAGAAACTGGGTGAGTTCCAGGAGGGTCCTAGATCTCCTAAATGACCTATCTACAATATCATTAGAACGCCCTTATAAATTTAAAGAAGCCAAGTCTTAAATTTCAAAAATGCAAGAAAAAACGTGCCAGTTGACATTTATCTTATTCATCTTATATATATATATATATACTAGTTTATGCCCGCGGCTTCGCTCGCATGGAATTTGGTCTGCCACATAAAGTTTTGTGAAAGATCATTTAAAATAAATAATTTAATTATTTTAAAAAAATATAAGTTACTCGCACATCCAAAATTTCAGATGTCTAACTTCAAAACTGATGGATTCTATACCACCTTTGAGCCCCTATTATATTAAAGGGGGAACTCTTAGGGTGGAATTATCCAAATTTCTTTCTTAAACTAAACAAAGAACCTATCTACAAATTTCAAGATGCTAAGTTCCTGATTTGTCTTTAATTATGTACTATAATGGGGGGGGGCACATGCCCCCATGCTCCCACATAATTCTGCCTTTGCTGTAGCCGGTGATGTAAAACCTATATTACTGTAAAGTTTCATCCAAATCCGTTCAGTATTTTTTGCGTGAAAGAGAGACAAACATACAAACTTTTACATTTATAATGTTAGTAAGATTAGTAGGATATCAAAACAAATGGTTTCACTCATGTTCTTTCTGTTTTTTTAACAACTATTATCATGTGATTTACCTTTAATTATGTACTATAATGGATTCTCCACAGTACCTAAAAACTGTCGGGGGGGGCACGTGTCCCCGTGCGCCCTCCCCCCATAAATCCGTGCTTGCTATAGCCAACGTGTTAGTCTGATTTATAAAGTATATTACTGTAAAGTTTCATCCAAATCAGTTCAGTAGTTTTTGCGTGAAAGAGAGACAAACACACAAACTTTCACATTTATAATATTAGTAGGATATATATATATATATATATATATATATAAGTTTTCCAATTACATTATAATAATTACTTTAGTTTTTATATATTTTTATTGATTTTCACAGTTATATTCAGCAGATTTACATTTATATTTTAAAACAAATCAAGTAAATATTAAAATTTAATACAATTCCCTTAATTGGTCCTTTCCGCACTAATTACCTGATAATATTACCTGACCTAAGTAACACGAAACGTTTGAATAACCAACCAAAGTAAGAACATTGAGATCGTATGTAATGAGGGTTCTCTCCGAACCCCCCCTACCAAAAAAAAAAAAGAAAAATGTAATGGCCTAATACACTTATGAAAATTGAGCCGCCTTTAATATCGGCTAGGCATGAGGAGTAACATTGAGGCTAACTTTATATATTTCCTTACATATTACATTACATATATTTATTTTATTATATAGCCGTTCCTTTTTTTTTAAGGTTTTACATTAGCTACATCTCCTGCTAGGTCCGAAAATCATATCAGCCGAAAAAAGCTAGGCTTATACCCTGATTAAAAATAAAAAGTGTAAAGTAAAAACAAAACTTTTTTTGTATAAAATAGTCTATTTTCTATCAATTGTCTATTTTCTAGTCGGTACATTTAATCGTGAAGCTTTCCTATACGATTTAGAGGCTTAGTCTTGTCTTCTTCATCGGTTGCGTTTGTTATCAGTAGTCGGAAGCGGTTCTTGTCGTCACGTATTATTTCTTCTGTAACACCTATTTTTTTGGCATCTTCCTTCACTGCTTCTATCCATCTTACTGTTTTCTTCAGTTTATTAAAGTAATTAAAATCTACCAACATGTCTTAGATTAATGTTTAGTTTGGTGGAAAGGTAGGCAAACTTTCCCATGATTAGAATTCAAGCATTTAGCTTAGAAATACAGTCCAATATACTTAATCGTGTAGGAAAGCTTTATGATTAAATGCAACAAAGTATACATCGGCAAGCTGTCCATAGATAAATAACTAATCCCTTTGAAATTGATTCACCAGTGTCGTTCCCGACGCCGACGTATTGACGGGATCAAGGATAGTCAAATTGGTTTAGATCCATGGATTATGGCCGCTAAGAGTCAGCAAGCTACATATCATTCCCTGAAGGAGAACTTCCCTGGACAGATCTCTGGATGGCTGTTGAAATCAAGTTGATACAAAACACTATTCCCAGATGGGTTAGAGTCAGAACTACTATACCTGGTACTTGCGAGTTGCTTCCAGTAAGCTGACAGGCCTCATAAACTGGTAGGGAGATGATAATATGCTTAATCACGAGGTCCTGGGTGAGTAGTACCTATCCAAATGCTAACCACGATGGATATTGCATAACTTTTATTACTAATTGCATGCACCTAATAATATGTTAAGACTTTCTATTAAATGATACAATTATTAGTTTCCTCGAAATGGAAAAATAAATGATTTCACAATGTACTTAATTACGGACTCAAAACTTTCACTTCATTTTTATCAAGTTCAACTTCGTTTTTAGAATATAAATTACTCTAGATTTTCATCACCCTATATGAACTTACAACCAATCCGATAGTGTAAATAATTATTATTGCTAATATCATCTACCTGTGGTATGCTCAATTTTTATTTTTAGGTAGTTTATCAATAATATTTTTGAATAATAAGATTTGAATATTATATACGCATATGTCAAAAGAGTTTTAGATTTAAATAGTAATAACACTAATAAGATTTAGCAAACCCGAAGGCTCGATGCCGATACCAGAATCTCTGCTTACAATCTCCCAACCACGTGCCATTATCCAAACCCAAATCCTCCCACCTACACCTCGGTCAACCCCTCATAGGTATAGCAGTCGGTTTTTTGAAATTCCTTCGTTACTAAGCCCAGAAACTTTACAAGCCCATCTGAACCTTCCTGACGCACTTCAATTTTAATAGGAAAAAATATTAAATAATATTTATTTTTTTCTGTGAAATTTTTAACTTTCAAACATATTTTTAAAGGATCAAGCTTACTCTGTCAACATTAAGTCAATCGGTCATCTAGATAGGTTTCGGAATATATTAAAGATGAGCGTTTAATGGTTATATTGAAGCGATCCGTTAATGTAATAAAAATAAATAAAGCTATTAAACGTCCAATAACCAAAGCGGTTATTTTGTTAATTAAGGCGAAGTAGAACGATTAGTTGTGTCGCCTTCGTTCAGGAACAGCCTTCAAGTCTCGCTCTGTTTACTAAACTACTTGTCTCTTGTCTCCAGCCTCATAATAGTTAATTAAACAATTGTTTAATCAAGGGTATTAACCTGCTCCATAGGTTTCTTCAATAATAAATGATTCTATGAGTAGGAAAAATCTAGTCAAATTGGATATAAATATGGTAATCAGGAAACCGAAACTATGGGTTGAATTGGTCACGTTTCGGGCTACGATGTAGGACATCTTCAGGGAGACCAAATAGTGGGTGCCGAGTCTGCAGTGAATGTCAAACTAACTTTCCACTCCAAAAATAACATCTTTTTTGGTAATAAAAAATTAAAGTGCTATGAACGCAAATATGTGTCAGGCAAAACCAATCGGAGACTATGACTACGATCGCATATATGCGTATTTATTATTTTTCAATTTTTAATGTATAATTAATTATATGTAATTATGATTAAAATATTAAGTGCGAATTTATGTGAGACATATACGTATAGTTTTATCTACGGCAACAAAAAGAGACAGGTTATGAAAAAAAAATTAACAGTAAGTCAAAATAGTCTAGATTTCAAATTAGCTAAAATACCCAAATATTTTTCATAAATTTTATGGTAGGTATTACTGATATATTGTTCGTAATCGCCCGACTGCTGCATTGGCAAATTTATATGTTGTAGCAATATCTCATATTATAATATTACTCATATTAACACCTCAAGGTAGAATCCTTGGTCCAATCCTATATGCAGTTTATACAGCTGACATCCCAACTCATCCTAATACTATTCTTACCACGTATGCTGATGATACATGTGTATTATCAGTCAACACCAATCCAGTTATCGCATCCCAAAGCCTCCAATCCCATATCACTGATCTTGAAGAATGGTGTCAAAACTGGAGAATTAAAATAAATTCTCAAAAATCACATCAAATCACTTTTACCTTACGTCGTGAACCAATGACTTCCTGCCCTTCAGTATCCTTTAATAATGTCCCTCTGGTGCCTGTAGAACAGATCCGATACTTAGGGTTGCACCTTGACAAACGATTAACCTGGAATCCTCATACAAGACTGAAAAGACAAGAAACCCCACGACGTTTCAGGCTACTTCAACACTTACTAGACAAACGCTCTAAGCTCCCAATTAACTACAAAAGACTCATCTACATGACCATCATACGACCTATTTGGACTTACGGAGTAGAGCTTTGGGGCTCCACTAAGCCATCGAATTCCTCTCGTATCCAATCCTTACAGTCCAAAATCCTTCATAAAATCCTCAGTGCTCCTTATTTTGTTAAGAATAAAGTCATCCATAACGACCTTAATGTCCCTTTTGTTGCTGATTTGGCCCGAACCCGGTATCTATCCTTTCATAACAATCTTCATTACCACTCAAACCCCTCTTGAACTTTGATTTGAATACTACCAGTGGGTAGTTTCTCTACTTGTCATTCTCATGTCATTATCTATTTACTTGTTGTATTATTGTAATACAGTTGTAGATATCAATAAATAAATTTTTAAAAAAACTCATCTTAGCACATTATTTATACTTGAAAATAGAGATAGAAAATTTATATGTTGTAACAATATAAATTGTACTCATCTTAACACATTATTTATACTTAAAAATAGTTATATTATTATACAATAAGGTGCAAAAGAATACAATAGTAATTTATTAGCCGTGCCTTGAACTTTTGATCAAGAAATAGAGCTTGCACTATTGACATACATACTATTGATCACTACAAAGTGAAAAATATTTAGATCGCATAGATGGTTTGCGCTAAAAGAACGCATTCTCTCTGAACTGCATCGGCCGAGAGATGATAATGAACTTATTATTAAAAACAAACCCTGAACCACTACAAGGAGGGTCTTGGATTCAGTACATGGTAGAGACTGTACTGTTTCCAGGTCGATGATTGTTCTTAGAAAAAATTTGTCCTAGATCTAGGTTTTTCCCCACATTAAGGGTGCTCACTTTCTACATGCTGGTTGAGTCTCAAAATGGTCATTAGATCCCGCAGAGTGCTTTTATGGCAGTTTACAGATTAAATAATTTATCTAGCGCAAGCGGATTTAAAGAACTTTGAGCAGCAACTCAGTACAAAAGTTGTGGAGAGATGTGATTTAGATTGAGGTCCTACATCATGCTCAACCTCTAGGTTTCCAACCTGCTTCGGATAGCCGCTTTATAAAGGCTGGGTGAGCCATAAGCGCCACAAGATCCCGCAGGGTTCCTTTGAGACTGTATATCTAAGACTCGTGAAGTAATTTTACTGGATATATATTAGAAGAGTGTAAAATGCTCAAGGGGTGAAGTACATAAATTACACAAAATATGTGAAATTGAATTCAATAGTAACTTAAATTTATGCCGAAAAAATTATGCCGAAATGTAGGTACAAATAAAACAATCCTGCCTTATTTCGTTTAATTGATTTAATGTACTCCCTCAATATTTTACAATCTTCCTTTGTAGGTCAAATATAATTGAACATAGGTCGCAGATCACAAAGAATCCATCCCTGGCTGTTAAATGATCAAATAAAATCTGCCATAGCCGGATATGAACCCGAGACCTTCGAAACGACAACATTACCACTGATCCACTCCGCTCCCTAATTAATAGTATTTAGAAATTTTATTATTAACTAATTATTTAATCTTAAATGATTATATGTTTTGTATAATCTTCTCCAAAAGCTTGAACAGAAGAAACAAGTTGGAAGTAAACAAGATAGCGCATGTGTAATAATTCTGTTGTTCTTTTCATGATTTATATTAAATGCATTATTCATTATTCATTATTCATTGCAGTGAAGGGAGCAACATCTTCATTCAAATTTATCCGTTATTCATATCTTTCCATATTCGATTAGTGGCGCTCTTCGTAAACAACCTGACTAATGTTTCTTATATAATTGAATGGAATTTTACACTACGATATTTATTATAGTAATAAAAGTAATAAATTTAAATGTTATTGTTACTATTCCTTCGTAATGAATATAAAATGGAAGGCAATACACAATGGAATGTAATTTGCTATATTTTTATTGAATGATTTCCCTAACAAAAAGATAAGCTACGAAGAAAGAGGGCTAATACAAACAGAAAAAGGAACGAATACGTTAAAGAACGGATCAGAATGAAAAAAGAAAACGAAAGCACTTAGCTAAAATTACTTGAATTCAGCTTCGAATTCAAAAATGGTTTACTTTGAATGACCAATGCCAACCCTACTTAACCTTTTTTTCTCAGTCTGCTGATGTTCCTCAAGGCAGTATCCTCAGCCCAATCCTCTTCACACTTTATACAGCTGACATCCCAACCCATCCTAATACTATCCTTACCACGTATACTGTTGATGCATGTGTATTATCAGTCAAAAATAATGACATTTAATTTGAAAAATTGTGTCAAACCGGAAGGATAAAAATAAATTCCCGCAAATACCGTCAAATCATGAGGAAGAAAATGGTCCGGGTCAATGAATTTCTCTTAGAATTGAAGAAAAGTTTATTAAGTAGCCAACGTTTCGACCTACTTTGTAGGTCTTCTTCAGGGCTATATGCAAAATACAGACAATTGAGAATTAAAAAGTGGTACAAAAATATTTTAAACATAATAAAGGCCACGTGACCTTCTTATTTGAACTTTGATTTGAGTACTAACAGTGGGTACTTTCTCTACTTGTCATTCTCATGTCATTATATATCATGCATTCTATTTACTTGTTGTATAATTGTAATACAGTTGTAAATATCAATAAATAAATTAAAAAAAAAAAAAAAAAACAAAAAAAAACATTGTAAATATAAATAAACAAAAGTATGGTGAATACAGGCAATTAAAAATAAAAATATAATAATTATTATATATAATGGTAATAATTAAATATAATGGTTAAAATGTATGAGTGCATAGTATTAACAACCAAGTGCCCCGAAGGTAATAAAATGCATAATAAAGAATAAAACAGAAAGTGTTGAAAAATAAAGAATAAGATAATAAAGATAAAAAAATAAACATTGTTAGAATAGAATAATTTATTGATATTAAGTACTATAATTATTAAAATGAAATTACATCAAGTAAATCTGCTTTATCAACAAAGGACATGAAAAAAAAAAAAACACTTGTGTAGAAACTATCCATTGATAGCACTCCAATAAAGTTCTATAGTAGAAGGTCTCGAGGCAATCTTCTTTTCAGACGTCTCGAAGGGTTATGAGAAGTATTATAGGAAGCAAGTTGAAAGACTAGCGGATTCAAGTGTGTATGGAGCTTGTCATGGAAGGATAGGTATCTAGTTTGGGCCAAATCAGCAACATATGGGATATTAAGATCATGATGGATGAGTTTGTTTGTGACATAATAAGGAGCATTGAGGATTTTACGAAGGATTTTGGATTGCAAGGATTGGATACGAGATGAATTGGATGGTTTAGGAGAGCCCTAAAGCTCAACTCCGTATGTCCAAATAGGTCTGATAACTGTCATGTAAATGAGTCTTTTGTAATTAATTGGGAGCTTAGTACGTTTGCCCAGTAAATGTTGAAGTAGGCGAAAACGTCGAGCAGTTTCTTGTCTTTTCAGTCTTGTATGAGGAAAATAAAAATTTAATATTATATTGGGTAAATGTGTAAATCATGTTTACCCTTCCTTAGAAACATACGACTTCCTGTCCTCCTGTATCGTTTAATCACATCCCACTGATTCCTGTAGAACAGATCCTGTACTACCGAATACATCTTGACAAACGCTAAACTTGGAATGCTCATACTAGACTGAAACGACAAGAAACAGCTCGCTGTTTCAGGCTACTTCAACGTTTACTAAGCAAACGTTAACTTTGTTATTTGAGTACGGGGTAGTCTCTCTACATCCCTTTATCCATGTTGTTATGTATCATCTATTATATTTATTGGCGATATTCCTATAGCAGTGAATTATTTCAGTAAATAATGTTGTTTTTTTTAAATCTGGTTTAAAAACTTAAATTCGAAGAAAATTATGGTTTCTCTAACTATATATTTTAAATAGGACTAAAAAAAATGTTTTATAATTCAGTTAAAAATTAGCTAAAATATGATATGGTGAAATGATAAGATCTATGATAATTGAAGATAAAATTGGAACAATAGATTCATAGGGAAACCCCCGCGGAAATAAAGTGTTTACAATGTAAGAGACTATAATAATATTTTTAGAATTTAATAGATAAGAGATAGGTTGATAACAGGTTCTCAGGATAAAAATAAGGAAAATTACGAAGTTAAATGTGTAAATGAATAAAAATATTGTATAATTTATTGAGGGAATTAAAAGACCTCAATGTGTTTAAAAAATCCTCTATCACTACAACAGATAAAGGATTTTGGGTTTAGTACATGGTGGAGACTGTAATGTTTCTAGGACAACGGTTGTGCAGAGAGATGATCAGCATGAGATCGCGCTCAACCATTAGCCCCCCACTAAATAGTGCCTACTTAACAGAAGAGGAGGGTTTGCATCTCACGAGGTGCATATGTTGCTGTTTACAACTTTAGTAATCCTGCCACAATCGCATATCAACGTGGGATCTTCAGCATAGCATTTCGGCGCTATAAACACTAACATAAATAATATGAATGAGATGAAAATGGTTGACTGGATGATCTTATGTAAAGGAGATGGTTGGGGGGGTGCAGTCAATAAGAACACCGAATAAGTGAAGTACTTATATTATGTGCCGACGTTTCGACCTACAGTGTAGGTCATCTTCAGGGCGAATGATGGGAAGCGTGGCCGTTACAGATCGCGGCTAGAGTGTACTCAAAGTACTCAAGTACACTCTAGCCGCGATCTGTAACGGCCACGCTTCCCATCATTCGCCCTGAAGATGACCTACACTGTAGGTCGAAACGTCGGCACATAATATAAGTACTTCACTTATTCGGTGTTCTTATTGACTGCACCCCCCAACCATCTCCTTTACATAACATAAATAATAATATACTGAAATAATGAAGACCGTGCAGTATAAATCATATTGTAGATAATGAGGAGTTACTTTGGTCAACATCCAATAAGAACAAAAACAACAACAAAATACAAGAGTTTTGTTACACAACCTTTGTTTACGTGAGTTTTCAATTCGATAAAAAAAGTTCCTTTGAAGCGTATCTTAATTAACGAACTCCATCCCGGAGATCTCGTTAATATTGGATTATATTTTTAATAGTCACATAAATTGAATAACTTTTCAAATAACAAAATTTTGTCCTTCTTTAATATTTTTACAGAATATTTATATATCCTGTGTATTTATATATAAGTGCACAGTTGTTATGGGAAGTTTCCGGCTTTAAATCGTTATGGTAAATACATTATTTAATCTGTTAACAGACACGGATAGATAATACACGGGTAGATAATGCAGACCCACATTGGGCTCACCCAGCCTCTATGGAATGGTTACTGTTAATTGAAGAAAAGAAACAACCGGTTGTTGAGCTTGTCCTCAGACAAATCGCCTCCTTACACAATCATTGCACCAGAACCAGCCCAGTCACTGCCATGTCAAGACACTTTGTGGGATGTACTGGTACAGATTTTTTAAAAACTTTTTTTTTTTTAATTTATTTATTGATATCTACAACTGTATAACAATAATACAACAAGTAAATAGGCTAAGTGATATATAATGACAAGTAGAGAAACTACCCACTGGTAGTACTCAAATCAAAGTTCAAGTAAGAAGATCACGTGGCCATCTTCTTTTCAGACGCCTCGGAGGATTATCGGGAATTGAAGAGGAAGCTAGGTTTGACACTAGAGGGTTTGAGTGGTAATGAAGTTTGTTATGAAAGGATAGATACCGGGTTCGGGCCAAATCAGCAACAAAAGGGACATTAAGGTCGTTATGGATGAGTTTATTCTTAACAAAATAAGGAGCATTGAGGATTTTACGAAGGATTTTGGACTGTAAGGATTGGATACGAGAGGAATTCGATGGCTTAGTGGAGTCCCAAAGCTCTACTCCGTAAGTCCAAATAGGTCGTATGATGGTCATGTAGATGAGTCTTTTGTACTTAATTGGGAGCTTAGAGCGTTTGTCTAGTAAGTGTTGAAGTAGCCTGAAACGTCGTGCGGTTTCTTGTCTTTTCAGTCTTGCATGAGGATTCCAGGTTGATCGTTTGTCAAGGTGCAACCCTAAGTATCGGATCTGTTCTACAGGCACCAGGGGGTTATTATTAAAGGATACTGAAGGGCAGGAAGTCAACGGTTTACGACGTAAGGTAAAAGTGATTTGATGCTATTTTTGAGAATTTATTTTGATTCTCCAGTTTTGACACCATTCTTCAAGATCAGTGATATGGGATTGGAGGCTTTGGGATGCAATAACTGGATTGATGTTGACTGATAATACACATGTATCATCAGCATACGTGGTAAGGATAGTATTAGGATGAGTTGGGATGTCAGCTGTATAAACTGTATATAGGATTGGACCAAGGAGTACCTTGAGGTTTTAAAAACATAAAATAGGATTAATGAAATATGAAAATATAATAACTGAACAGTAGAACTAAATTGAAGTACGCCAACCGGATCCCAATTAAAGTAATGTTCAATGAACATTCTTCCACAAATATACATTGCAAAACTTGCTAGAACACGGAGATACAGGATCGGTGAAGAGAATGGATTCGTCTGGCCTTGTTACGAGCCTGGTAGCTCAGTTGGTAGAGTATCGCGCTAGAGATGCGGAGGAACCGGTTTTGAATCCCGGCCAGGACAAATCTTTTCTCTTAAAAATAAAAATATATTAGGTTATCCTTCATCTTACATGGTTCTACCGACGCGTCGCGACGTTTGGAGTTATTCCCATTATAAATTAATTACATGTAAATCAAACATGCAAATCTATGTATTTATATATATTACGTCCCTTCCGAAGGACGCCATCACATAAAGGATTTTTTTAAAAATCCACAGGCATAAAAAATTATTTTATTTTATTTTTTGAGGGAAATATATCTTACGTATATACTTTAATCTGTTCCACTAACAGATGAAGTGAATCTACTCATCATTAATTTTACCGCTGTATTATATGAGGCGCTCAGGGTCCAAAATGGATATCTCTAAATATACATTTTTAGTTTGTTTAGTCAAGCAATGCTTTGTGACTCCAAAACTTCAGATTCAAAACTGTAAACCAAAACCATCAGAGACAAGGAATCACGTGTCGTGTTATACAAGATTGCTTGACTTAATAAGTGACAAAACAATTTTTTTATCATATTACACTGTAATATTTATAATTAATTGTATCATCAATAAATGATTTTTTATTACAATTATTTATGCTATTTCGGGGTGGTGGGGGGGGGGGGTAGATACCTTTTAATCCGTTCGTCTTGTCGATGTAAATCCACTTACTCGTCTCCAATTTAATTATGCTCTTATAATAAACAATTATATCATGTTATATCAATCATTTTTAAATTGTATGCTTTCAATGGTTATATATGCATTTATTTTTATTTTTGGCGGGGTTGGCTATTTGAACTGAATATTTTATTCCCGCCCACCTGCCGATGCAGCGACTCCTAGCCAACATCCATAACCCCCAACCATAACTAGGGGGTTTAGGGGCACCATCCTGCAGATGACGATCCTCCGAGACGACGCTAGATCGGGAAGAAGCCCGAAGCGGAGGCGGCAGGTATTGTGGTTACAACTCCCACGACCCCCCGCCCTCCGTAATCAATACGTTTTCTGCCATAAAGGCTCGGCCGTGCTCGGGCCAGTTCGGCTGTGGCGGTCGGGTCAGTCCTGTGTCAGTCAAATCGAAAAGTCGATGACCGTCTTCTGTCCTCTGGTCCGGGATGTATCCTGCCAGGATGGACTTCCCGCCCGGGGCTCTGGAGAGTCGGCACGGGGATGACTTACGTAATGCGGCAAGTCGTCGCGAATCAATACTCCCTCTTGTCTCCATCATCTTCAAAACAAAGGACAACATGTCCTGCCTACAAGGATTCTAATGAAATATTAATTAGGGGGATCAATTATATACGTAACCTACTTGAAACTTTTTTAACCTAAAGAACAATCTGTATTTATAAAAAAATGAAGAAAAAAAAATGGACCACTAAAACCCTTAAGGACCTACTTTTTTATTTATATCAGTATGTGATAAAGACGGTTTCTTGGACAACGGTTATGCAGGGAGATGATTTGTACTAGATCACTGATTTGGTTACTCTCTTTATAGAGGCTGAGTGAGCCCCAGGAGGGTCCCCATAGGATCCCATAGGATCCATCTCCAGCACCGAAAGATTAAATAAGAGTCATCTAGTGAGCGGGATTAGGACCCAGACCATCGGTATGCCAACTCATCACCTATGACTTCACTCCTCGTACATAAAATACATATGTATAATTTAAAAAAATCAATAAAACAAAAACAGTACTACTTACACCATATGTAGAGACTGCATGAACATGGCAGGGACTGCACTGTAACTGAACCAACAGGGGGGGGGGGATATGCAAGAAGGTGATTTGGTTGAGATCACGCTAAAGTAAGGTCGATCCGGAAATGTAGGAGTCTGCTCTAAGCCTTAATATTGTTAGTTCAAAGCCCTACACCTTACATTATCCTGCCGCCAATTGTCTTATCTACTAATTTAATATTAAGAATAATAAATAATGATCGTTAATCAATTGATACGCATTGCTACTGTAGGAGACTGGAATCTATATTTGGTTATCCCTGATTTTTATTCTGGAAGCGTTGTAACTCAAGTTGAAGAATGTTGATTTGCTATGATGAAGGTCCCGTGTTTGAATCCGGCCGTGACTGATAACTTATTGAATTTGTTAACAGTCACGGATGGAACCTATGAGATCCAGAGACTCTCCTTGGGTTCAAAGAGCTTTTTTAAAGTGGGTACCCTTAATTGGGAGAAATCCAGCGTTTAAGCGTGACCTCTGACCAATCACCTCCCTGTACAAAAGTTGTCCTAGAAACCATAGATTGAACTAAATTTTGTTATAATGTAAATATAAAATAAATTATATTTGAACAAAAATACAAAGCAACACAGACAAAAGGAAATCCTGACCAGAAGGTTTATTAGTTTATTTTTTAAATTGTTTATACAAATATCTACTGTGGGAAGAAGAATCGTGCAATACTTTTTGGATTGTAGTTATTGCTTATATAGGGTGGGGCAAAAGGTATGAACCGGTTTTAAAGGGATGTGAAACGAAAACAATTCAACTTACAGAAATTATGTATATATTGTTTAATTCAGTACATAATATAGTTTTTTACATTAAGTTTGAAAGATGATATCACGTTGGTGGCGGCTGTCAGCGAGATTGAGGCAAGTATTCCTCCAGCGCCTCGTCTCTTTGAGGAGTGACCTGCACATTACTAAAATAATACAATAATTAACATAATAACATGAATATAATAAAAAACTATAATATATTTTCTGATATAGAATTATAAAAAATAATACAAATTTAAAATAAAAAGGAAGCGGAGTTGTTCAGTGGTAGAGCACTGAGTTGCCATGCCGTAAATACTGGTTCAAATCTCGCTGCGGGCAAGACTCATTTAGTCTATTTGCAGCAGAAGATGGATCATATAAGATCTAGGACCCTCCTGGGACTCACTCAGCCTGTATAAAGTGTTATAAAAATAGAGTATCCAAAATAAGGGGAGAAATATGGCGGTTGAACGTGATCTAGGACGAGTCACCTCCTTGCAGAACCGTTGTCCATGAAACAGTACAGTCTCTACCATGTACTGAACCCCAGACCCGTTCACGGGTTGTAGTGTGACAGTTTTTTGTTTTTTTTTTAATAAAAAGAAATAGGCTAATGGAAAAATAAATAAGGGAATTTACAATAATTCATCAATCGATTATGTTGAATATAGCAATTATTTTTTATTGATTTGAGAGCATCTGTTCGGGAATTTAGGAGATGTAGGAATAGTTTGGATTTGAATGTGGATAAGGAAGACGCATGATAGATATTTGGTGGAGTGAGTTCCAAAGAGGGGTAAAACGGGAGAGAGAGGAACACTCAACTGTTTTGGTTCTATGGGGTCGGAGGTAAAGGTCGGAAAGGCGAGATGTTGTGCCACGGGATTGGATAGAGGATTTGAACTGTAGAGGACTATAGATATAAGATGGATGTTGTGATTTGATGGTGTGGTATAAGAAAGAACCTAGGAAATAGATATTTATTTTATTTGTTGTTGTTTTGTTTTAGTTTTTTATGCCTAAGCAATATTACAATAATAAACAAAGCTAATTCCTTCCTCAAAGACACTAGATATAAACTATAAAAGTTACTCCCTTGAACGTTTGCTGGCGCTGTAAACAGCACTCAGAGGTTCCCTAAACACTCTCCTCCGCCTCAAGTAGAACCACATCTGTCATTGTCCAAGTCCCTCCTCCTGGGAGCCGATCGATATTACCGTTTATGTGTCTCTAGATTTGTAAACAGTTTACAGATATCTAATATAGGAGATATTGCACTTCGACGGTGCTGCTATCTATGTAACGGAAATATGCCAGCATATAGTCTACATTAAAAATCTTATCATTAAGCAAAATCTTATCTATATCTCGTTAATGTTATTGTTGGACGAGTTTCAGTCCTTCAAAGTCAGAACTCAAAAAAACTAACTTTTGAATAGTGGAATTTGAAAGTTCTATAGTAGTTACAAAAAATAAACAATTGGTAAAGCATTCTTATTGAAATTCTTTTATTAACCATTAGAATTTTTTTTTAGCTGGAAATATTTTGGATTTTAACTTATCTAATTATTCTCTTAAAATTTACGGTTTAAACATGATACAATTCAAAATATTATTTTATTCTTATAATTTTTTTCTTTTTTTAAACTGGATTTATTCTTCATTTATTTTGGGTAAGAGAAAATAAAAACCATTTTCCAGTTGTTGTTTATTCAGTTATTTTCACTTTTTAGAGACGTTTCGACACTATGGTGTCATTCTCAATCCTTTCTTCTCCTACATTTTTTTACTTTAAATAAATAAATTAACAATAATTACAATACTATACATAATTTAACATAAATGTCCAAAGATAACACACTATAAGTATAAATACCTGGAAAGTCATACTTTTAAAAATTCTTAGGAGATCACTAGTCCTGCCATTGTCAATAAATAATATTACATTACAAAACCAAATTTTGATTTTTGAACCATCAGATCCTTTTTCTCATTTCTATGAGTCATTAGACTTTACTATAAAATAACAAATTATGTTCTAACAGCACATCGACACTGAATAAACAACAACTGGAAAATGGTTTTTATTTTCTCTTACCCAAAATAAATACTACTTTATTAAAAACCAAAAACGTATTGGAAATGGAATATCAGATATGTCGTTCCTAAATTAAAAAGCTTCAAGCAATAAAATTGCTTCTGATGGCTTAACTCAATATGGCAAATGTCGTTCTTTTGAAGGAGCAATATGTGGCACTAACCAAATTTCATGGGAGGACAATATATTCTCCTGTGCTGGGTACATCTGGGTACATCAATCTGAGAATCGTCGTCTGTTCAAAGGAGAGTTATGACAAGTACTATAAGCCACTTGTAGGGTTGATCTTGTAAATAGCAGCCTTATGTTTTATCAGCTTCAGCTTAAATTGTTATTCACTGAAAAATAAATAACAGAAGAAGGAAAAGACAATAATAAACAAAGGTAAGAAAAGCTGAACTAATTTAAAAATAAACTTTATTTCCTCCTCTTCATGTTCACTTTCACTATTCAAATACTATTTTTCTCTGATGATTTTAGTTAATTTTGTTCAATTATGAGTATGATCCAATGATTATGAGTATGATATAACTATACGACAGATGAATTTATAGATGTAAAATATGGCTGTTGACGTAAAATCATGAACAATGTCTTAAGATGTGCGAAAATAACATATTGCGTGGCATATTCGGTCCGAAAAAGCATGGGACTCCTAGTGAATTTGGACGACTATTAAAATTAATAATTTTAAATTTAAAAAAAAATTATTTAGCTCTTAATTTGTTCAGTTTTATAATAATAGTTGGGTTTTACATTATAGAGAATGTTGAAATAGAGTGAAGATATACGAAGAGAAGGCTGGACGGTAAGACCTTGAGCGCATGCAAATCTAGAACTACATTCACGTGTAATTCATTCAAGGCACCAGAAGCGGAAGGTTACTCCTCTGAAACTAGTAACCGACCGGTTTCCTACTACAATAATACTATCACCGTATTATTATAATAATAGCAGCTATTATAATCAGAATATTATAACATTTAATATGTATCACAGTTAAACATATCACTCCTTCAAAAGAACAAAGTCATAACTCAAAAAAAAAAATTCAATAGAAGTATCTGAAGTTCCATGTGAGTTAAAAACATACAAATTAGGGTATTGGTAAAGCAAGTCACTCCTATTGTAGAGATGGTCTTGAAATTGTATTATTAACCATTACAAAATTTTTAAAAACTTGAACCTTTTTTTTTATTTTAACTTTTATGTCATTATACGCATAAAACCTCAAGTTCAAACATGATACAACTCCAAATATGACTTTATAAAAAAATTGTGGAAATAGAATATCAGATACGTCGTTCCTGAATTAAAAAGTTTCAACCAACAAAATTGCTACTGAAAGCTTAACTAAAAAATGCCCTGTTAAGACCGTGGAAAAATTCCAACGAATAGCCCTTAAGTCTCCAAACTAAAACAGAAATGGAAATAATCTGTCCAATATTTCACCCATTCAGGCATCCTCAGGGTAGAAAGTAAATAACAGCAAAGCAAAACATGAATAATGCACCCTAGAAACATCCCAAAAGCCACCTCCAAGGCTCAAATGCAACTAATGAATCATAAGGAAGGTTACTCGACCCCGGCTGGGTAAGTCCACTGGTTTCTTGATAATGTTCTCTTTTTCTTGCACTTTTACTTTCATTTTTTCATATGGTCTTTTGTTTTATGTTTTTGTGTTGTTTACTATTATTTATTTTTTCCTGTTGCGCTTTTTGAAGTCTGGTGAGTGTGTGTTGAATTCTCAATTTTTGAAGTATTTATCAGCTGTTTTTATCTAACCTTATCCAGCCGGGGTCGAGTAACCTTCCTAATGATTCATTAGTTGCATTTGAGTCTTCGAGGTGGTGGGATGTCTCTTGGGTGCATTATTCATGTTTTGTTTTGCTGTTATTCTCTTTCTACCCTGAGGATGCCTGAATAGGCGAAATATTGGACAGATAATTTCTATTTCTGTTTTAGTTTAGAGACTTAGGGCTTTTCGTTGGAATTTTTCCACGGTCTTAATATTTATGTAAGGTCTCTTTTTACCTTTCCATTTTTCAATATTAAAAAATGCCATTTTTTAAGTAATATTGTTCTTTTGAATAAGCAATATCTCTATTATATAAAAAATATTTTGGTGATGCAATATTGTATCAGGATTGCCTAGCAACGGATCGAGTGTCTGATTTTGTTAAGTCTTATATCGTTTAATTATAATTTTTATTTTTAAATTTGCAAACATCAAAGCCACTGTTACTTAACTTCGTTAAGCCATTACATAAAATATGAGACTGTCTTTAAATTCAAATGGAAAAATAGAATACATTGATTTAAAAAATAAAGCATGCTTAAAGCTTAAATAAAGCTTAAATTAAGATGCTTAAATAAAGCATCTTATTGCAACTTCAATTTTAGGAACGTCATTTCAATCCTTTGAAATGAGATGAAGATATTTCTCTTATTAACTATATATGGGTTTTTATCCATTTAATAACCCTAAAGCAAAAAAAAGTAATTATTTTAAATAATGTAAAATATTCGATATCTCAAAACATCTAAAATAATGTGTCATATTATAAAAGGCTCAATATTGGAGTACAAACTTAACTTAAATTAAAAAAATTATACCGAGATGCGTCAAATAAACATACTGCTAATTATAGCAATCTTTTTGAATTCAAATGAAATAAACATAATTTTTTACTAATATCTTTCTGAACAAAAAAATCCATAAAAAACTGACAATAAGCTCTAGCTGTATTTTCTTAAACTTACTAAATATGCTACAATTTTGACTAATAACGTTAAATAATCATGTTGAGTTTATATTATAATCCTGAATAAATTATTAAAACTTTGGTAAAATCTTTGGAAAAATGTTATCCTGTTAATAATGTAGCGATGAAATTCTAACAGTATATTAATGGCTTGTATGTATTTATTACAAGAGCATATTTTTTTTTATTATAACGATAAATTAAACCATGCGTTAGGAGAATTAATATAATCCTATATAGTATTAATATTATTATATACATATATCATACCGAATTAATGTAATAAATAAAGCTTGTTTGTATTAAACTTTTAATAAATTAGTAAATTATTATCAGTATTAGGGCCATTAAAACTACAATAATATTATAGGTTATTAGTCATTTTAAACTCTTTTATTGGCTTTGAAGCTATCTCTAGCAAGGGGATGTAACTCAGTGGTAGAGTGTCTGCTTCGCATGCTGAAAGTCCTGGGTTCAAATCCCAGCATCTCCATCGATTTTTTTTTTATTTATAATCTAGTCGCTATTCCGCAACTGTTGATTTTATTAATAGGCGCAGTTAATATTTTTCTCAGGAATGGTTAAAAAAAATATTTTTACTGCAATCTAAACTATTTTAATTATTTTAAAATGACAAATCATTTAAAATTAATTGCTAGAAAATTAATATGAATACACAAGTAATAAGGCCTTATACTTTTGCTGGTCAATCATTTAATTTTAAAATTATTATTCGTTTATTTTTAAATATTGTTAAATCACCTCTTTTTAATTTCGGTAGAAATAGAAAATTAAAATTGTTAAAATATTGTATATATTTGAAGAAAAAAATTTTACGAATAAAGAAAATACTCTTAATTTTATAAAACTTTATCAATTAATTTTTATAAGCAAAAGTTTTTGAAATCAAATAAAAATAATAGTATAATAATTTTTAAATAAGCCAAAATTAAAACTTTGAAAAAATTGAATAGTTGATTTATTATTTTTTCTGAAGATAAAAACCATTTCAACTTGGCAAGTATCATTTGAAAGTTATTTCAAGAAAATATTTATCTTATTCGATTTATATTAAATAATTTATATTGTACTTATTTTTAATTATTTTAAGGTTTTTATCTAAAGATCAATCCAGATTAAATTTTGTTATTTTGATTACAATATTTTTGATTTTAATGTAAAAATAATATTTTGTCTATTTATTTGGTATCTGTGAGTTCAATAATATCTATTGCAAACTATTATAAAGTCTAAGAGTTGTAAAAGTTGTGAGAAATACTTTTATCATTTTTTATTGTGTAAAAAAGATATAAAAATAATAAACCTAGATGAAGAATATAACAGCTAATTAATCGGATTAATTGCCCCTAAATAATAAAAAAATATGGTATTATAACTTGCACCGTTTATTATTTAATAGAACAGAATTAGTTATCATATTTTCCCAATGGATGTTATTTTTAATTTTTGCTTTCTCGTCCAAGAAGTGAGTAAACCAGTTTTCTATTCTAGTCATAAAATTAAATAGTTGAAACCGTGGAAAAATTCCAACGAAAAGCCTTAAGTCTCCAAACTAAAACAGAAATAGAAATTATCTGTCCAATATTTCGCCCATTCAGGCATCCTCAGGGTAGAAAGAGAATAACAGCAAAACAAAACATGAATAATGCACCCAAGAAACATCCCACCACCTCCAAGGCTCAAATGCAACTAATGTTAGTTTATTAGTTTTCAATATAAATAGTTGAATATTTGAGCAATATAACTTATTGTTTAACGGAATTAATTTTTTTGTTTTTTGATTTTTGAACATCCTTAATAATTGATAATTGTACTGCATTATTTAAAAAAATTATATATCATAAGGTACTTATTAATTAATAGTATTAATAAGTAAGGTATTATTTTATTAAATCCAATTTAAAAAATGTATAAAAAATATTTATCGAAATTTGTGTAATTATTTACCACTTTGCAATGATTGTTAACACTTTGTTTCCTAATATTCTATTAGGATATTATGATAAAATACATCAAACACTTTTTCTTTAATGATATATATATATATATATATATATATATATATATATATATATACTGCGACTTCCAGAGAGCTGATGCAATAGCCGGTAAAAGTTTGTCGTCACGTTCCGTTGACGTAACTGTTACTCTGGAGGCATCCGTCACAGTTCTTGCCAAAGTCACGTTTTTGTCACGTGGCATTGTACGGCTTAACTGAATTTTAGTAATGAGCAGGATAAAATATTTAAATAGAGAGTACAACTTATTTTATCAGTTTATTCAGCCTTCAAAATAATAACTTGTACTACAATAATTTTTCTAAGGTACGAAAACATGATTTCGTTATTTAGTTGCGCGATAAAAATGTTAAATTTATCTGCTTAAATTATGTTTAAAAAAATAGTTTTTAAAGTTACATAAGAAATATCTATTTTGACTAGTTTTTGCATCCTTCTTAATTAATCTTTACAATTAGTAATAACCTAGAATAGCTCATAAAGGGTTAATATTACTGTTAAGGTTAATATTAATGATTACCATTAATATTTTGTATTAAAATATTAAAGATTTTTGTAACAATTTTTAAATCATCGATTTATGGTGCGCATTAGATCCTTTATTTCAGAATTTTTATTGTGTTGTGTTTGATCAGTGTAACAGTATTTAATCAATTATTGACTAATTCCTGAGGGATAAAAGACTTGATTTTTAAAGCATTTGATGTGCAATAATGTAAGCTTTGAACTACAGAAATTATTATTTCAGTATTAATAAATAATTAATAACAGTAAAATAAAAACTCATTGAATGCCAATGATTAACGACATTAAACCATCATTTTATTGAAGCCATTAAGAAAATATTGGTACTGAGTTATCTGTTGTTTCTATATTGGGAGAGCAACATCGAACATGTTCGATTCTCGCTAACAAGGCACTCTTCTCTACCCATACATCCTCAAAATAATGGCATACTTTTAGCTTTGAGTATGTGGAATATGTTTTCCAAGACATTTCGTATTTGTTTATTTACTTTCTACAGGCATTCCAGAACATTGAAATATTAGCTATACTAATTTAACATCAATTTATTCTCTCTATGAACTTCATAAATTGTAAAATATCAGTAGGGGCTTATACTCAAAATGATTACACCCAAGAAATTTGTTTGGAGCTTCCATTTTGCACTTGGAAGTTTAATTTGTCACTTCTATGTAAAAGCAAATCGGCAGCTAAATTTAAACAAAAATATGATTTCTATATTTAAATGTAGCAGTTCTAAATACAAAATTCCACTAGCAACAAAATGAATATGATTAATTTAATTTACGAGCACTCTAACCAAAGTCACCTTAAAATAGTGATGATTAATTACTTTTAAAAACCGTCTACAGCATTCACTTAACAACGTACAAGGAATATTATTAAAATTGGAATATATCTCTCACTTACTTTTATTCGAAGAAAATGGCATTAATAATACTGGGGAAAAAATCCTGTACTGCTGCAGCCCATGAAGTTACTCTATCAGTTTAGTACATGGTAGAGACTACACTGTTTCTAGAGGGTTTGAGTGGTAATGAAGTCTGTTATGAAAGGACTGATATCTGATTCGGGCCAAATTTGCAACAAATGGGACATTAAGGTCGTTAGGATGACCTTAATCTTAACAAAATAAGGAGCATGGAGGATTTTACGAAGGATTTTGGATTGTAAGGATTGGATACGAGAGGAATTCGATGGCTTATTGGAGCCCCAAAGTTCTACTCCGTAAGTCCAAATAGGTCGTATGATGGTCATGTAGGTGAGTCTTTTGTAGTTAATTGGGAGCTTAGAGCGTTTGTCTAGTAAGTGTTGAAGTAGCCTGAAACGCCGAGCGGTTTCTTGTCTTTTCGGTCTTGTATACAAGAAATTTAAAAAGGAAACAAGTATGAATGTTAATTGGTTTATTTACTGCTGGATATGGAATTTAACATACATTAATCCTGAAATACATCTATAGACTGTTCTTGATTGATTTAAATCCAGCGAAATATAAACTTCAATCTTCGAGGTAAACCGAACTTTACGGACGGGTTGTGGGATGTGATTTGTCCTAGATCACCATGAAAAAACTCAAGAAATCACTTTAAACAACATTTATTATGAATGTTAATGTTTGCATTTAATGAATAAAGTAGTTAAAACAATAAAAATAAGTTTTATTTATTTACTACGCGTAAACAATTCATAACAAAAAATATATATATATATATAATTATACCATTGAAGAAGAAGATTGTAACGATAGCGATGACCAGGACGGTAGGTGTCAAGAATGCAGACAACCTTGGGCTGCTGGGTCTGCTGTGGGTGGCTGTGGACCTCTGTGCTGTATCTTCTTGTGCCGAAGGCTAAGTCTATATCTAGCTGGCATCTGAGTGCTTCCAAAGCTATAGAGTATTTGGGATCATATCACTACTTTAACATTGAAAGAATGAATGAATGAATGAATAAAGCCTTTATTATAAAGAGAATTATAAAACAAGATGGTTTACAAAAAACTACTAATATTTACAAAAACATATACATACTTGTATGGTACTTAATATTCTAACTTAAATAACAGTAATAAAATAACAATAAATAATAATGTAAAGGAGATAGTTGGGGGGTGCAGTCAGAAAGAACACTGAATAAGTAATAAACTTATAATTATGTGCCGACGTTTCGACCTACAGTGTAGGTCATCTTCAGGGCGATTTGGAGAGCGAAGTCGTTGGGTGTAACGGCTGGCTAGCAATTCAGCTTAGTGAAACGTCGGCACATAATTATAAGTTTTTTACTTATTCAGTGTTTTTTTGACTGCACCCCCCAACTATCTCCTTTACATTAGATCATCCAGTCAACTATTTTCATCTCATAAATAAATAATAATATTTTTTTCTTGTTGAATTAATTAATGTAATAATAGGTATAATAACTCTTTATAGAACTTCCCTTATGGGAGCATGGTCTAACTTCTTAACAGAAGTGACCAGCTCTATTGGGAAGTGGCTTTAACATTATTTGTATGTAAAGTTCGGATTACCTCGAAGATTGAAGTTTATATTTCGCTGGATTAAAATCAATAAAGAACAGTCTATAGATGTATTTCAGGATTAATATATGTTAAATTCCAATTCCAGCAGTAAATAAACCAATTAACATTCATACTTCGTTTCGTTTTTAAATTTCTTGTATAGAAGACTGAAAAGACAAGAAATCGCTCGACGTTTCAGATACTAGATAAACGCTCTAAGCTCCCAATTAACTACAAAAGACTCATCAACATGACCATCATACGATCTATTTGGACTTACGGAGTAGAGCTTTGGGGCTCCACTAAGCCATCGAATTCCTCTCGTATCCAATCCTTACAATCCAAAATCCTTCGTAAAACCCTCAATGCTCCTTATTTTGTTAAGAATAAACTCATCCATAACGACCATAATGTCCCTTTGTTGCTGATTTGGCCCGAACCCGGTATCTATCCTTTCATAACAAACCTCATTACCACTCAAACCCTCTAGTTTCAAACCTAGCTTCCTCTTCAATTCCCGATAATCCTCCGAGGCGTCTGAAAAGAAGATGGCCACGTGACCTTCTTAGTTGGACTTTGATTTGAGTACTACCAGTGGGTAGTTTCTATACTTGTCATTATCATGTCATTATATATCACTTATCCTATTTACTTGTTGTATTATTGTAATACAGTAGTATTTACTACTGTAACTACAACAAAATTAAAAAAGAAAAATTCTATAAAGTAGTATCGACGTAATAAGGATTTTCGTAATATCGACATAAAAATTGAAGTAAACAAGAAAAGTTCTAATCTTGTGTTTTCATCTTATTATCTACAATGGCTGTCTCCATATTTGTCATATTAATGCTTGTGGTGACTGTTGTTCGTCCTGGCTGCTTGTAATCAGCTATATCAAAAATTATATTTATTTTTATTTCCTCGATTCATTTTCATAACCATGGCATACCTAGAATATTCAGTTTCGTAAATTTAGTTAGATTTTTTTTTTTTAATTTAGGTTTAGTCTTATTTTTTTATAGTTAGTTTATAAGAGTAAAATAACTCAAAGAACATGAAAAAAACTGTACCACAAAAAATCATGAGAGGTCTTGAGTTCATCATACATTAAAGGCTGTAATGTTTCTAGGGCAACGTTTGTCCAAGCATATCATGTGTTCAAGATTATACATTAATTCGTTGATATTTCTGGCTGTAAGGGCTCCGTTCCGGCCGAGTTTGAACTCGTAAAGCCAAATAATTTAAAGTGAATTATAAAATTCCCGCTTAGACATATTAATAAATAAATTTCAAAGTAGCTAAATGTTGCAGAGAGAAACAAACATTTTTGTTTGAAAGAGGATTAATAAGAGTTTACATTTATAAAAATTCAGGAGTCCAATAAATATTAACAGTTTACTAACGGAGGGGTATTTTAAAAAAACATCCTGCACTAATTTCTGAACAACCCAACTCATTCAGGGTTGATAAAACTTAATTATTCCTTCATTGCATACGAAGAAGTAAAAAGACATCTTCTTTTTTAAGATTATTAAATATTAAATATCTTTCTTGCTTTCTTAATTCCAGTCCTGCAGAGGCACCGGAGCGAGGTAAGGAAAAGTTGTCTATAAGAATACCTTAGGGATGAGATGGATAATTATTCCAAATCATTAATTCGTACCATTGAGTTATATTGAAGCTAGAATCCTGAGGATAAGGAAAGGAGAGACGGGGGGCAAAGACCCCGGGACAGAATTAAGCCAGAGCGGTTAAAATTGTAATTTTCCACTCGGAAAGTTTTGGACCAAGTTTGGCTAAACTTAGGCCCACAGGAAATATTCTTCGTTGTAGCAGCGATTTGTGCACGAAGCAAGTTTTCTTTCTACAAGTTGGGAGGGAATTAAGTTGTAAACTGTTAACAAAGAGATGTGTATGCTTCCTCGTATAAGTACTGTCAACACAAATTATTTACATTTATAGGGAGTGGAATAGTTCAGTTGTGGAGCTCTGAGTTGCCTTGCAGAAGCTGTTAGATACCACGGATGGATTCTATGTGATCTAGGACCCTCATTCACCCAGCCTCTATAAAGTGGATTACCCAAAATAAGGAGAAAAATCTGGTGGTTGAGCGTTATCTAGGACAAATCTTCCACACCACGATCGTCGTCCAAGAAACAATAGAGTCTCTACCGAGTACTGAATCTCAAGCCGTACATATAACAGGACAAGCTTCTTTTTTTTTTTAAATATAATAATGCAGTAAACAAATTTTTCAATCACCAAATCTTGGATAAAACAGATAAAAATGCTACTATAAGAAAATATTTATTTTAATTAACGGATGATTACGTAAAGTTCTGCATAAACAACGAATCCGGTTGTGGGTGTATTACTTACGCATTGCTACAGCCTCCTCGATCGTGAAATAGGAAGCCATCGCTAGACCTTCGAGCCTATTCGATAATTGCGTCAGTATAATAGCGCTTCCTATATCAGCCTAGCCTAGCATTCTTTAAGATTTTCCAAGCCTCCGTCATCCCACCTTCGAATCTCCCATTTCTTGACCCTCACCTCCGATCAGAGTCTTAAATCCTTGAGATCTGACCGTAACGGGAGAACGCACTCCGGGATCGGATAACATCGCCGAAGACCTTTCGGACAGGAAATATGCGCTACAGTTATAGCCTAGCCTTCCTTGACCCCAGGATTCGGTAGCCAGTGCGATCTCAATCTCTAATCAGAGGATCACGAACTGTATTTAGGCGGGAAGGATCAGCTGGTGGTCCGGATGTAGCCGCTGCCACCTCGATCACCCGGGAGGTCGCTAACTTCGGCTTTGTAATCGATCTAAGATATCGGTGTATTTACTTTGAATAAGAATCACTGTTCATATCGAAATCATTTATAATGTACTGATTTATTTTCAAGTGGAAAATAGTTGGCTGAGTATTGCTAATAATGGATTGAATTGGTCCAGGGTGCAGTTGAAGAATTCGCAAAACAAGAAAAACTTCTTATTTTTATTTATTTTTTTACTTGTTTTTATTGTGCCAACGTTTCGGCCTAATTCGGTAGGGAATGTTCAGGGCTGCGAAAAGAAACAGAAAATATATATATATATATATATATATATATATATATATATATATATATATATATATATAATACAGAGAGTAAGATAAATTATGAAATAACTAGTGAGAAAAATTAAAAATTATAATATATTATTATATTAATATATTATATATAAAAATATATATTATATATTTAAAAATTAAAGAGTGAGGTACATTATGTAATAACTGGTGAAACATAATAAGAATGGAAAAGCATGGTTAAATTGGAGGTAATGTATATAAATTGTTTTCAATTTTTAAATAACAGAAAATTATGGTTTTTATATTTATTTTATCATATCGTCCCTGCCATCGCAAAGTATCGAATGAGAAAAAAACAGCTACCGTTTTTGACTTATACCAGTTGCTTTAGGATTGATAATTGATATAAAATTCATATAGAGGCACCTATCAGTCACAAAAACAATGTAAAACGAATGTCATTGATTTGACTATAGGCACTAATTTTTATTGAACCTTGAAACTGCTTTTTTTTAATCATCCTCAAAAGTGCTGAATTTCACATTTGATAGTTGGAAATGGCAGGGACGATATAGATTGGGTTTGCAAAACTTAATCAAAATTTTACTAAAAAAAATATTGACTTTTATGAATTTTATAATTTACTACAGAAATATTTAGTTCTCCCTCCACTAAAGATTCTATGCACTCAAAATATCAGAAATAAAAATTATTAAAACATTATATTTTGTGTTACAAAGAAGAATAGATCTTTTAAAGGAGGATTATTATACTATTCGCCATAATATAATATTAATTTAAGTACGTACAATAGGGAATCAAATTTTATTATAGCAATGATTGTAACGATTGTAATAGATTGAATATATTTTAGTTACTTCTGAAGAGTGAAGACAAAGTGAAGAATGTTCGTTCCAGAAGAGACATCTTAACGCCGGAGCTCACGAATATCACCGAAGAAGAACAGGCAGCGATTAAGGAAGAAAGTCGAGGGTTCATTAACAGCTAATAGTTCCGAGGTACCTCTCACAAGAATGTCGTTATAACTACATCCTGTCTAATGGAACTGTTACTTTTTTATATTCAATTCTCTCTTTCATGGAACAGTTACTTTTCTAATATCGCTCCTTCAAATATATAACGATATAACTAATTTTTTTTTTTCAAATGAGGCATTTGAAAGTTCCATGATATTATTATTATTTAATTAATTTGCATTTGCACCTGCGCAATCGCGCAACCAGCAAATTTGATTGAAGTATCTTTCTCTTCGCTAAAAAAAAAAAAAAAAAAAAAAAAAAAAAAAAAAAAAAAGTATATATATATATATAAATATATCAATAGTCGAGTAGGTCTCTTGGGCAATGTCTTTTTAACTTTTTTTTATCAAGTCCAGGTAACAGGGAGTAGGAAAGCGGAAGAACGAGTGGGTTTGGGTGATATTGTGTCGATGAGTGGAATGTTATGTATTTGTTATGAATATATGATTTTATAGTGGGAATGTTCATGTCGTTGTGTATAGTGTGATTCGAAACATACCATGGTGCATTAATAATTTTTCTGAGAATTTTGGACTGTGTTGTATCTTGTGTATGGGAACTTTTTTTGCTGAACCCCTAAGTTCTGCTCCATATGTCCAAATATGTTTTAGTACACTGTTATAGATAAGTCGTTTGTTCCTCAAGTCAAGTGAAGATCTGTAGTCCAGAAGATGTGATAGTTGTTTGTACCATCTAGTCAGTTCTTGTCTTTTTAATTTTGTATATACGTTCCATGTAAGTCTTTTGTCCAAGTATAGTCCGAGATAACGTACATAGTTTTTGGAAGATACTTCGTCGTTGTCAATTTTGACTGCTGGACACGAAGCTTTGCGTAGAGAGAAGTCCATGATATAAGTTAAAGAAATAAAAAATGATTTTATTGACCATTAGAACATATTTAATTTGGCTGATTTAGGAAATGGTCCGTTGACAGAAGTTAGTAAGCCGAGATTGGTGTCGGCATCGAGCCTTCGGGTCTGCTAAGCCTTCTTATTATTATTGACTTCTGGAACCTTATAGAATTTTTCTTAATTCAAATATATACATATATACATGATGAAAATCTTTGGGGGGTGAGGACTCCCTTGTCCAAGCCTTTCTTCCTTTCTTCCTTCCTCTCCCCCCTTTCTTCTTCTTCCTATCACCTAATCCCTTAAAGCGGTCTCTCCCTGCTTTGTATGTATAGAATCATCAGCCTTGTGCCGGTTTAGAGAATCCGCCTTCAGCGGACTCATACTATGTGTTGCTTAAAATACCTCCGGGTAGAAAAAGTACTATAATTATTTCCGTATATATATATATATATATATATATATATATATATATATATATATATTGTAAATATTTTTTTATATAAATAAATGGAGATTCGAAAAAAAAAAAAAAAAAAAAAAATCTTTAATAAGGATCGAAGCGTTTGTTTTCAACTAATAGTCTCTTACAATTTGAAAATTCATCTCGACCTTCACCAGGGCTATTTATCCATCAGTAAATAAACACATACATTTCTAAAGTTACGATTGCGGATATAACTATCAGGAACACGATTACATTAAAAATATAATCAAAGATTCCTGCGCACGTTTACTCACAGATATTACATTATGTTGGCCTTTAAGTAAAATCACTATTTACCTAAGCAGAACATAAATTACCGAAATTGAGTTTTAAAGTGCAACTTGCGTCAGGAAAAAAGGTCAGGCAAAGATTGAAAAGTAGAAAGAGGGCAACTATTTGAGTCGAATTGCGTGCAAAGGCTCTACCAGTGAGCTCCAATATTTTAAGATCCTTTCTATTTAAGGCATATCAAATCTATTCCATCGTGGGAATACAAGGATATCTGTTGTATTTTATATTCAAAGGTCAATAGGTACTGTTCTCTTCTAGTATACGTTAATATACAATTATACCTTGTCAGAGGTTCAAAGTATATAAGCAATACATTGGTTACCGATATGAAAAATAAAAAAAGTGATACAAAACAATTTAAAAAAAGGTATTTACTGTAATTTATAACTGTATTATAACTAATACAGAACACGTATAGTAAATATGATGACAAGAATGATACATAATGGCATGCATAAAGGCAAGATAGAGAATGCAGGTCACGAGACTATCTTATTGTCAGACACCTTGGAGTACTAGCATTCAGACCATTATGGATGACTTTCTTTATAACAAAGTAAGGAGCATTGAGGGTTTCTCGAAAGATTTTGGATTGTAAGGATTCGATACGAAAGGAATTCGATGGCTTAGTCGAGCCCCAAGTAGAATTGTTAGTGATGCTTAACAGAATGGTTAGCGATGTTTAATAGAATGGTTGTTTGTTTTCTTTAATGTCACTTTATGCTGCTATGGCTAATCGGACGATGCTACTGGAAGAATCATAACTAACCTCTGGTTAGTTATGGTTCGTAGAATAATTTAGACCGTAGAATGGTAACTAACGGAACATAGCTTTCACCCAACGGGGCTATATTTCAACGGCACTTTCGATTCTTGTTTGTTTTTCTCCTGATCCTTCTCCTTAACCTTCTCTTCCTTAAAGGATCCTTGGAAAGGAGATCGGTATCCTCCTGGTGTAGGCGATGACCTCCGGCGGGATAGCTCAAGATACGGATCAAGAATCACATAACCCCCGGGCGAGGGAGCAGTAACAACTTGTAGCTGCCGGACAAATAACAGTGTTCGCCACATATTTGAATGTTTTCCATTGTTTTCCTTTACACCAACGCTGTACCTTTTACAACTTATATTGATTATCCTTTGCTCTAAATGGTCCTGGCGCCACATTAAGATCTTATCTCCTCGTAATAGGGGTCTGATTTGATAATGTTTTTTGGATATGACGATTAGATTAAGCAAGTGTCGACAGGAAGTAAAAATAAATAACATCTCCTGCGTAACAACTATTCACAGTGGGTGTTATTCATTTTATTATAAATCCAAAGCAAAACATATTCCTAATCATCTGTACTCATACTATAAAGTAAAGCTAAAGAGTTTCTATGTATAAAGCGATAATTTTTAGACTGTTCAAGTATCAAGTAAGCTTCAAGGACTAACAGCATTCCATGTAGGACGTACTTTGCAGTAACACTAAATCAATTGCAAAGTTTTTTTTTTTAAATTTATTTATTGATATTTACAACTGTATTACAATTATACAAGTAAATAGAATGCATGTTACATAATGACATGAGAATGACAAGTAGAGAAACTACCCACTGGTAGTACTCAAATCAAAGTTCAAATAAGAAGGTCACGTGGCCATCTTCTTTTCAGACGCCTCGGAGGATTATCGGGAATTGAAGAGGAAGCTAAGTTTGAAACTAGAGGGTTTGAGTGGGAATAAAGTTTGCTATGAAAGGATAGATACCGGATTCGGGCCAAATCAGCAACAAAAGGGACATTAAGGTCGTTATGGATGACTTTATTCTTAACAAAATAAGGGACATTGAGGATTTTACGAAGGATTTTGGACTGTAAGGATTGGATACGAGAGGAATTCGATGGCTTAGTGGAGCCCCAAAGCTCTACTCCTTAAGTCCAAATAGGTCGTATGATGGTCATGTAGATGAGTCTTTTGTAGTTAATTGGGAGCTTACGGCGTTTGTCTAGTAAGCGTTGAAGTACCCTGAAACGTCGAGCGGTTTCTTGTCTTTTCAGTCTTGTATGAGGATTCCAGGTCAATCGTTTGTCAAGGTGCAACCCTAAGTATCGGATCTGTTCTACAGACACTAGTGGGATATTATTAAAGGATACTGAAGGGCAGGAAGTCAGAATTGCAAAGTTAAAATGATTTTTAGAACTAAAAATGAAAGTTTGAATTGGAAAATAGTAACTAGGAGGGTTCATAGAAACTAAACCACTCACAGTTTTGACTTACTCCTCTTTCTATGCCATTGTTATGATTAATTACCAATTTTTATATGAAAAAAAAATAAATAAAACTTATTTTTATTTATTATGTCTCAATTTCTAGAAGAAGTTTCGAGCTAACGTAAATTTCGTTGTCATGGCAAATTAATCCATCAGCCTATCTGTATAAAGTATACTTATGTATTACATTACCTATTCTTCAGACAACGCCAGTTGTTGGCTCTTCAAACATCATACGCTGGTAAATTTGCAAATTGCAAATTATAGCTTTATTGTCATTTTGATCCTGTTTCTTGAAAATATTTTTATTAACTATGTGACAACATAATTTATGTCATTATTTGAATGGCATTTCATATTTTAAATGGCAAATCTAACTTCAACGCGGTTAAAACAACAGGTTGCTTATTTATTTATGCAGTTGATGACATTAAAGTTATAAATATAAAATTTATATTATTTTTTGTGTGTGTTTAATTTATTTATCTCTGATGAATACCTCTAGCGCTAATAGAAACGTTGATTTTTAATAAATAGTTCACTATTTAGGAATTTTTCATAACAATGTTCCTTATACACGTACCAATAACTATGTATACATCGGCAATTTTCGCGATGTATACACGGGGAAGAATGTTCATTGAACATTACTTTAATTAGGATCTTGTTGACATACGTCGATATATTATTTTTAATTTATTTTTATTAATTGTAATTTTTATGTTAATTATTTTTATTTTTATAGTATTTATTTTAGTTTTGAAGAAAAAAGCCAGAACACGGGGAAATAGGATCAGTGAAGAGAACGGATTTGTCTGACTTGGATACGAGCCCTGGTAGCTCACTGGTTTAGGGCACTGCGGCGGAAACGCAGATGACCCGGGTTCGAATCCCGGCCAGAGCAAATCTTTTCTCTTCAAATTAAAAAATATTACATGTTATACTTTCGTACATTGATATTTTTTTTACACGACTGTTTTTGAGATAGATATCTCCAGTAATGTCTGATGTAGAATTATTAATTATAAATTAAATCTTTCAGTTGTTTTCGATTAATTTTCAGAATTGTATGAGATGAAAACGGTACTAGCCAGCCGTTAAATCTAACGGCATCGCTCTCCGAAATCGCCCTGAAGATGGCCTACAATGTAGGTCGAAACGTCGGCACATAATATAAGTTTATTACTTATTCTGTGATCTTATTGACTGCACCCCCCAACTATCTCCTTTACACACAATTTTCAGAATTGTATTCGCAGAAAATTAAAGTTTGTTCCGTGTTGTATCTTACAGGGAAGTTCCTCTGCTGGTTATTCAAACATAGTGAAGGTCGAATAGTTTAAATAAATTTATTTATTTATTAGTTACTTAGCTATGTTAATTGTAAACAAAAATAATACTATTCTCCTTGCCCAGTTGGAACGCATATTTCCTTGCGCCCTTGAAACTGTGCGCGCACGGAGAACTAATTACCGAGCAAAGAGATACAGATTAGCCGACGGCTGTTTAACGGAACGTGAGGCATTCGAAAGATATCTGCGAAGAATAATGCTGATAATGAACGAGAATCGAATCTGAGCATCAGAACAATACGGTCGTGTTCGAGTCAGGTTATCGTAGCTTGACCTTACGGCATAGTTTGAGATTGTTAGATGTCCAGCGTGTTTAGTTAAGGCCAATATCGCATACTCCATTAGTTTTTCTATATTTCTTCTATAACTGCCTGTATAAGAGTACTTAGGACAACATCTTGACATACCACTTGGAGTGTACATACTAGATTGAAACGACAAGCAATATCTTAAACACTTACTAAGCTCCCAATTAATTTCTAAAGACTCATATACATGACTGATATAACAGATTTTTCGCTCCACTAAGCCATCGAATTCCTCTCGTATCCAATCCTTACAATAAAAATTCTTCTTAAAATCCTCAATGTTCTTCGTTTTGAATAAAGTAATCCATAAAGACCTCAATGTCCCATTTGTTGCAGATTAGGCCAGAATCCGACCTCAATATTTTCATGACAGACTTTATTCCCAATCAAGCCCAGAATTTTCCAACCTAGCAACCTCTATTTCGAAACTGTATAAAACTAGCTTCATAGCTTTTCCCGCTTTCCCAAAAACGTATGTTTGTGCCTTATGTCACTTTAGAAATACTAGTGCAAAACAGCGACACAAGGCGACTTCAACAGACGTTAAAATAACGTACATAGTTAATAGCCCAGGATCCCTGGTACATTTTTGCACTTGATTACTATCAAGCAAAATCTTCGTGAATAGCTTCGTTTTGATGAAACGCCCAACAATTTCCTTTGCGAAAATTCTCGATTGTGGTAGCTAACAGAGGTAGCAAGGATAAAATATGTCGATTTGATGATTCTCCAAAATTTAAAGAAAACGTACCACGCAATTTGTAGGACAATATGACTGTTAAATTATATAAATATTAACTAAGTAAAAAAAAAAAAATGAGCTGGTTAGTAATCATTTTTAATGAGCTCGTTATCGATCAACATGTATCGATTGTTCTACAAATTGCGTGGTACGTTATCCTTAAATTTTGGAGAATCATCAAATCGACATATTTTATCCTTGCTACCTCTGTTAGCTACCACAATCGAGAATTTTCGCAAAGGAAATTGTTGGGCGTCTCATCAAAACGAAGCTATTCACGAAGATTCAGCTTGATAGTAATCAAGTGCAAAAATGTACCAGGGATCCTGGACTGTAAGCTATTCTGAACAGGTTAATAAATTATTTTAATATTATAAGAATTACCAGTTTCATAATCCGATCCACATTATGTTGCGTGACTAAATAAAAGAAAAAAAAACCAGTTTATTATTTCATAACACTTCACAGAATACTTCAAATGTAGTTCCCTTCTATTTTTGCTTCTTCATTTTAAGCAGCTTTTGCGTTTATCTTTATTTTGTTTTAATTTTTTTGTGGTTTGTGCCTGAGTGTTCAACATATTTTTGATGAATTCTTGGGATTACACAATTCAATCTAAATCTACTTAAAACCAAACTTAATTAGCTTCGTCTACAATCGTCTGCTAACGCACTACTGCTGTTGGTGTTAATGTTCATTATGACGGAGTGCTATTAGTATATAGTAAGTCTTTTTACCCTAAAAGTAAAATGACAAAGGCGAAGTGGTGAGAAGAGCTACGTCCGTTGTTGAAGAAAACAATTTTTTTATTTAATTAAATATTTAAATTTAAATGTAAGCAATACTTACTTGAAAGCAGTGTATTGGAAAAAAAATATATTATAAATATAAAAAAAACAGTATCCATATATGAGTGTATAGTATCTAATATATAATACATGTTACATATTATATAAACATAGAATGCTTGTAATAACTACAATGGCCAATTAGTATTATAAGCCGTGAATACTAGTCGATAGAGAAAGTTATTTGAGAGTTGGAGCGGAAACCTGTTCAGCCAAGTGCGTATTGCGGAGGAAAACAAACAGTGGCTAGTTGCTCCGTTCGCTGCCAGGGCGCAGCACCAGCTTGTCAACTCCATCTCGCTATTGAGTCCACGGTTACGATTCGTCATTTCGGGGCTTTGTTTAGCAAACCTCCTCCCATCTATTCCTTTAAAATATATTTGAATACATAATTAAATAAGTTATATTCGTATCCTTTAATAGTAGTTCTAGTAGCATATACATATACATCGCCTTTAAATTCTTCACTCTTCAGTTCTTGTCATTTTTAGGGGGGGGGGAGGGGGAAGCAATATAAGTGGAAAATTCTGCTGAGAATATAAAACGTTGATATAGTTCCACGTTACATCATGCAAAGAAAAAGGGCTTGCAGGAAATTCGAAAATAAAGAGTCAGTAGCAGAAACGAAGTGATTTTAAAATATATATATATATAATAAAAAGGAATAAGCTAGAATATGTATTGAATTAAGAATTTACGTTATTGTTAAACAGAAAAAGGGAGATATAATAAGAAATAAAGGCGATCTAAAAAAGGCAGGTAATGCCAATTATTCTCGTTCCCGCCTTTTTTATATAATACAAATTATTTATTCTTAAGGGTAATTGTCCTAGATAAATATTTTTCCCGCTAATACAGCGTAAGGGGTGCTTTCAGGAGAGAGGAATGGACTGAACTAGAAAGAGATACTCGACCCAGGCACTATAAGAAGGATCATCACACTGCGCCGCGCTAGGGGGGGGGAGAGTGTGATGATGATTTTATTTTTTTCTCTGTGAACAATAACAATTTCTGGAGGATGGAATTGGTCGGGGGTGCAGTCATAAATTAGCACCAAATAAGTGAAAACTTATTTTTTATTAGTGCCGACGTTTCGACCTAAGTTGTAGGTCATCTTCTGGGCAAATAGAAGGAAAAGCGGCTGGGTCAACCGTATAACTGACCACTCTCCATCTCTTTCCTCTCTAACTTTCATAATTTCCTCTCTAAATTTCAACTTCTCTTATGTTAATGTATTTTGCAATCAGTGATTATCAACAATTTATATTATTTTCTTTTATTATATCACGCCTTATTTATAATTTATTTATTTTTATTACAGATTTCTCTGGCACCAAACCCACATCCCAGTATTCAAAACTCAAAGGAATTTAAAATATATCCGGTCAATTTTTCCAAGATCTTCTGTTTCTTCTGATAAGAGTTACTAGCACTTTATTAAAATGAACTCTTCAGCCGGTTCCTGGCACTTCCTAATTTTTTTGGCTCTGGTGATCATTAGGATATCACTTGGGACTGGTAATTCTATTATGGATTACTCTGTGGTCCGCGGTTATTTGTTTATCCCAGTAAATCTTTATTGCATTATTTTCTAATACCTCTTCCGGCTGTTAGCGATAGCGGCACCTCGTCTCCCCCCAACAATCCCAGTTGCCTGCACATACTTTGGTGATATATCTTCGCTACAGTATTATGCCTGATCAAGTGGTCTCTTAAAGACAATTGCCACATTCTGTATGGATTCGTGGGTATTGGAGCAGATAAGACATTCATCCGAGATCAGGGTCTACTGATAATTCTTCCTCCTCCCCCATCCCCCCGATGAGGCCAGCTGAGGACCACGTGCCAATTTCAATTCTTCCTACTTGGTTGTTCACTGTTCCGTCCCTTCCAATATTCCTTCATTCTTTCACTATGGTGCTTCTTTCGGTCTTCAGGCCACCTCACCCCAGGTTTCCTTTTCACCCTTCCCTAGATTCCTTCTATACTCAAGATCTTCCTTCTAAAAGTCTCTCTGTCCATAGTGCCGTCTTCCAAATCCTTCTTCACCTCACGAATCCAGCTAGTTGTTGACTTTTTCTCCCAAAGGTACTTGAATATCCTTTTTGTTAATCTCTAATCATCCATTCTGAAAACATGTCCAAAAAATAATAGTCTCCTCTTTCTTCATCATTAGATCTTAATTCCATACTTCTGTGTTTTTCACTGGGCCTAGAATTTTTCTCAATATTCTTCTTTCAATTAATTCAAGTTTATCTAACCTATAGTTTAATACTAAGCATTCACTCTTATACAGGCATTCTGGTTTCATAACCGTAGAGTAGTTTCTCATTTTAAGCTCCTGATCATTATTATTATTATTTATTTAATTATTATTGTTTAAGACCGACCAATAAATGTCATATTGGACAGATAATTTCAAGTTATGTTTTAGCTTGGAGACTTAATGGCTTTTCGTTGGGATTTTTTCCACGGTCTTAACATTTATGTAAGGTCTCTTTTTTCATTTTTCAATATTTTTGTTTAACATATTTATCTTATTAATTACTCATTTATGTTTAAATCTGTACCGATATTATAGCATTATATGCACACTAGATACTCCCTGCATGGAATATACACAATTAAAAAATAAACGATTTTTCTTTAGGGTTTACTTCAGACGAGAATAAAAAATATACATATATTGTTTTGCTTGGGTTATCCACCTTGTTATTATCCCCATTTCATTCTTCCCTTTGCCACTTTTTTCCTCCCTTCGGCTTTCCCCATCAACACACCGTCCAGCTTTTTCCAATATCGGGACTGATAAGCAAAAAAAACCGGGCAACCTCCCTCCTTCCGGGAAAAGCGGAGTTTTGTCTGAATTTCATGTTTTCTTGATTTGAACTCTATTGAACCTTTACACTCTAAGTTATCAAACATACGGTCCATTAGAAATCACTCATGCCCATGGAATTTTTTATAATTTGTTTTTACCTATTATTTATTACTTGGAGCGAAGAGGCTCTGTGGTAGAGCGCTGGGTTGCTGAGCTGATGATTCTGAGTTCAATAACGCTATCATATAAAGTGGATACCCAGAATAGGAAGAAAAATCTGGAGTTGAGTGTGATCTAGGAAGTTCCTGAAGATTGTCTTATGTATGCAGAGAATTTATTTCAATGCGGTTAGAGTTCTCGTTACAACTACATTTTTCACATTGGGAACTTTCATTGCAGATTAACGTCTGAGTTGAATTTAAACAAAATATGTGAAATAATGGTTTATTTCTGTTATTACCAACGATTTCATTTATAGATCGATAACAACAAAACCGAGAAATAGAGTTATACTATTTTTCTCCTGTATCTATTATATTTTGAAATTAAAAAATTTGAATTTATAAAGCCTGTAACATTCCAACTCTTCTTTATGGATATTAAATGTGACCGTAAACAATGAGGGATGAAAAACGTCTTATTTATCCGAAAATAAGGTGTTGCTTAGAATATTCGGCCCAAAAAAGTATGAGACCACTGGAGAATTTAGGAGATTGGTCAAGGCGAAATTGCGAAGCATGCGCCCGGTTAATATTATTCAGGTGATAGCTTCATGAAGATTAAGATGGGCCGGTAAAGTTGATGGACTTAGTAATGAACGAATTCCTAAGATATTAATAAGCGCTGTCCCGACTGAGAAGCGTTACTATTATTACTATCTAAATATCTGTTATATTTTGCTGCATATGGATTTGTTGTTTGTTCATTTAACGCCACTTTATGCTGCTATGGCTAATCGGACGATGCTACAGTGGCAGCTATAAATTTTGTCTATCCAGGTTTAATTAGGATAGGGATTTTTAACGAGTACCTGACACAGTACAGGCTCGAGACCCCCGTTTAACGTCCCTTCCGAAAAACGGCGTAACTAAGGATTTTTTACTCCCTTTAAAAAATCCTATGGCCACCTGCCGGGCTACGAACCCGCGATCTTGGGCTTAGTGCTTTTGTCCTGGAAAGCTTCAGCAAATTTATTCCGATTTATTATTTTTCGTAACGAGTAAGGATTTTGTATTTTTATCCTTTTCGTTTCCTTAACATAATGACATGTGAGAAATGTGTTCAACAAGCACATTATTCTTTCATCGGGTCGGAGACCTCTAGTTTGTAATATATTTCTCTATCTTTCATATAATTTATCTCGTTTTTCTTTTAAACGTTTCTTCTCAGTTCGATAAGTTCCACCTAGAAGAACAAGCGAAGACATCTATAACGAAGGAGGTAGAGATAGATCATAAATAGTTTCCTGTTTACATAGCGCCCCAACAAACCCGAACGCGGAGACAGTCGCATTTGTCAGGAGACTTGTGTTCTTTCGGGGCGACTGGAAATAGTGAGATGTTTTAGTTAGCGTTATAAACTACTCTCCGCGCCCCCCCCAACTTCTTAACTATTTTTAAATTGACTAAAATAGGAACTCACAAGCTTCTCTAACCGTCCCTTATCCAGGATATGGGGAAATTATAAGCAAGCTGTTCCGATTCTCACTGATCCATTCGGTCCTTGGCAGTAGTAGTGAAGATAAATGTCAAAGACAAGATTTTATGGATAATCGATAAAAATAGAGATTTATTTTTTATTATGTTATGTTGAATGAAATGTTAGGAGGTTCAACACTCATTGACAATTATTATTATGAACCCGTTCATAACATATAGGTTATACAAGAATACAAATAAGCATACAAAAAATTACAAATAAAAGAAATTAAATATATAAATAAATAAAATAGAGCCATAAACTCAAAAAGAAACACTATTATTTATTATAATGCAATTGGGAAAAACCACAATGCAAAGCCTTATGTTTCAAATCTAGTAATACACCCACTTACCAGTCGACGTTTCGCCTATTCGCCTGACATGTCAGTTGTATGTATAACGTCTTGGTGGTGGGATGCTGTCTCATGTTTGGAGCCTGTTTGGGCTGTTGATCATTGGGATGAATTCCACCTTTTTCTTCCAGATGTGATTCACAAAACCCTTTTTTGTTTTTGTGTCTTGATAATGCCTGAATAGGCGAAACGTCGACTGGTAAGTGGGTGTATTACTGGATTTGAAACATAAGGCTTTGCATTGTGGCTTTTCCCAATTGCATTATAAGAAATTAAATATATTTAAAATAAATTTAAAGTAATAATAATGAGCGCTGAGTTGCTGTGCCGATGGTCCTCGGTTCAAAGCCGGCTGTTGAAGATAATTTATTAAATCTGTGATCAGTCGTTGATGGATCCTTTGGAATCCTAGGACCCTCCTGAAGATCACCCAGACCGTATAAAGTGAGTACCCACAATACGAAGAAAAACCTGGTGGATGAGCGTGATCTTGGACAACTAACCTCCCTATATAACCGTATTCCAAGAAACAGTTCAGTCTCTATCAAGTACTGAACCCAAAATCCTTCAAGTTTTGTAGTTACAATTGTACAAAAACAATTATGAAACAAATTTTAACTAATGGGATATTACAGAGGGTATTATAGCTGTAAGAATATTATCATAAGTAAAAAATACAATCTAACATAAATAAAGTTAAATAAAAACTATACCATACTAAAAATAATAATAAACATAAATACAGTTTTAAAAATAAACAAAAGAACCATAATAGCTATAAATAAACGTAGAAAAAAGCTATAAAAAATACGAAATAAATAAAACAAAAATGGTCAAAAAAATATTTTCAAAACCAAATTTTATTTTCTGTCATGTCATACTGTCATTCTAATCTTTTATGTTTGCATTTTATTACTATATCAATTAACCATCCAAAGTTATAATCTTTAGGAATAATGTCAAGATTTTATTATTTATGTTTATTTTTGTTTCGAAGTGAACTTGAATTATTCAATACTAGCTTATGCCCGCGGCTTCGCTCGCGTGGAATTTGGTGTGCAACATAAAGTTTCGTGAAAGATCATTTTAAATAAATAATTTAATTATTTTTTTTAAATATAAGTTACCCCTACATCCAAAATTTCAGATGTCCAACTTCAAAACTGACGGATTCTATACAACCTTTGAACCCCTATTACATTAAAGGAGAAACCCTTGGGGTGGAATTATCCAAATTTCTTCCAAACTGTACTCAAACTAATCCAAATAAAATCCAAGTAAAATCCAAATAACTGTACAAAGAACCTATCTACAAATTTCAAGTACTTAGTTCCTGATTTGCCTTTAATTATGTACTATAACGGAGGGGGGAGGGGACATGCCTTCGTGCCCTTACATAAATCTGCCCTTGCTGTAGCCTATGATGTATAACCTATTTTACTCAATAAGTTTCATCCAAATCCGTTCAGTAGTTTTTGCGTGAATGAGTAACAAACATAAAAACAATAGTTTCACTCATGTTCTTTCTGCTATTTTAACAACTATTATCATGTGATTTGCCTTTATTTATGTACTATTATGGATTCTCCACAGTACCTAAAATACTGTAGGGGGGGGCACGTGCCCCCGTGCGCCCCGCTAAATCCGCGCTTGCTATAGCCTATGTGGTTATTCTGATGTATAACCTATATTACTGTCAAGTTTCATCCAAATCCGTTCAGTAGTTTTTATGTGAAAGAGAGACAAACATTCACATTTATAATATTAGTAAGATTGAGAACAAAAAACAAAACAAAAAAACAAGAACTTTCCATTGTAATTCTAGTAAAAAGATTAAAAACAATTGTTTGTCCTTTGTAAATTTTAATGAAAGCTTATTTTTTTTTTATTTAGAATTCTTTAAGATTTTTTTTTAACAATTTTTATTCGGGAATAATGAACTAATAATAATAAAATGCATACTTAACAAAAAGGTTATTTAACCGATACTAATCGCTGTTCACCTAAAACCCAAATCCTTTAGCGTAATCTTCCCACATACGTTCGGCCCTACCCTCTTGAATTTACACCAGTCATCTCAACACTTATAAATGTTTAAGAGGTTCGGGAAAACTACATTACAATAAACCGCAAATATATTCGTTCATAAATGCGCACACGTTTAGAACATACATTTGTATATTGTGGGGGAGTATGGAGGAATTTTTTAATATAGAGATCAAACAGCGCAGTATCTTCACATAAGCTACAACCCCCTCCCTATCCTAACACTCGGAAACTTGAAAGAAATATCTGGCATCTTACACTATAATTGTACCTATACCTCAATTAATTAACAAACTTTAGCCATGTAACATTTTATCGGCGTTGCCCAGCAACGGATAAAGGAGCCCTTTGTTCAGTCTTTTGTCTTGTTCCATCAGTTCAAATATAAATATTTTTAAAAATTGGCAAATCACAAAACCACTGTTCCTGCTTTCTTTAAGGCGTTATACAAAATATAGAATTTTTTTTGGTAAATTCAATTGTGAAGCATTGATTTACAAAACAAAACTTGTTACATGGTAGACTAATAAAACCTGTAGCACTGCAACAAATGAAGGACCTTGGGTGCAGTACTTGGTTGACAACTGTTGTGCAGGGAGATGATTTGTAAGAAATTAGTCTTAACCGTCAGGTTTTTTCCCGATTCAGAGCTTACTGTTTTGGGACTTCGTATGTTATAAAACCTAAAATTTTATAAGAGCATCTCAATTTTTACGATACTCCAATTCTATTGTATTAAGAAGTTTTTTTTAATTCAAATTTTAATCAATTTCAGAATGATATGGGATTTTGAAAATTGTCATTATCTAGTTATAAATATTTATTTTTAAAAAATACGATTATCTATTATTTATATAGTTATAAATCAATTCAAGATATACTATAGTTTAATTATAAATTAAGGTAAATGTATTATACTTTAATTGTCTTTTTGTTTTTTTCTTTTTAGTTTCTAGAGGTTTGTAGCCAATCCACATTGTCTTTATTTGCAAGTTTGTCACTTTAGTAAGGTATTTTCCCCAAAACTAAAACGTCTCTGGAGCAGGGATCTACTACTGTGAGATGAAACAAGCAAGGAATACGTATCTCCATGCACGCTTCCACAATAATTCCTTAGGCGAGATTATCGAAAGAAGATAACAGATATAATATGTGCCAAACGGTATTTCGATAATATATCTCAATAAATATTTATTATTTTTTATAAAAAAGGACTTACCAAGTATTAGGTAAATATTTTCTAATATTCAAAATAATGCTAGCGCTAAATAGTAATGATTAAATTTATGATTACAATGATTCAAACACAATCATTCACGTTTCTCTCCCAATCCTTCTCTCTCTTTCTCACTCTAACTCTCTCTCTCTCTCTCTCTCTCTCTCTCTATATATATATATATATATATATATATATATATATATATATATATATATATATATACATACCATCAAAGCCATTAAGTTTGGTTCGGATTGAATCATTAAAGTCCTTTCAGCCTGTTCTGTATAGGCCTCTTCTGATTGCCCAGGACTCCAAGGAGAGAAGGATGGTCCAAGGATTGGGAAAGGACACAAGGACACAAGAGAAGGATCATAAGTTGACCTTGAGTGACTCAAAATCAGGAGCAATCTATTTTGGCTTTCTTGACTGTTATTACGCCGAGAGGAAGGGGCGACCTGTGGTGCAATGGTTAGCATAACCACCTACTAATCCCACCGCGGTAATAAGATCGCGGGTTCATAGCCCGGTTTTTTAGGGTGAGAAGAAATTCTCGGTTGTGACGTCCTTCGGAAGGGACTTATAATGGTAGTACTAGGGCGAAATCAGGCACTCGTTAAAGATCCCTATCCTAATTAAATCTGCATAGACAAAATTAAGAACATCCACTACAGCACCATCCGGTTAGCCATAGCAGCATAAAGTAATGTCAAATAAACAAACAAATACCGAGAGTACGTACTATTGTATCTTGCTAAATAGAAATAGTGACTCTGTCTAAGGCGAAATTCACTAAATTAATGTTGTTTTACTAATATTGTTCCATGATAAGTTTACTTATGTTGACAGATAACGTTTTTTAATTTATTATATATATATATATATATATATATATATATATACTATTTATGTGGATTTTTTTCTTGTTTCTATAATCACTAAATATCATGATAAATTATCATGTGAAATGTGAGAATTTCGAGTTCGTGGCAGTGAAGAAGCATAGGACTAACTTACAGAGTGCTCTTATCAAATTTAGTCCTCTGGTGTCTTAATGTCGGGTTTCTGTCAACCAAAATTCGCTGGTTGCACGTCCTTAATTCTTTTCAATGAACGTTAAGTTAAGAATTAGTTAAGTTATATTATTTCATTTTATGTATAAATTATTATTATTTAGTGTATTTAAAATAATTGTAAGAACCAATGAATTAGAAATATGACGTTTCGACATGCCTTTCAGGAATCGCTAAGGGCTGACTGAATAAACAAGATTATATATATATATATATATATATATATATATATATATATATATATATATATATATGTATATATATAAATAATCGATTATTAGATAAGATCGATAGTCGAGAAGACAAGGTAAACAAGATGCGGAGAGGTTAGAGTTGGCGCCGAGCGGTGCATCGCTGGCCAATCAATAGCGAGCACTGGAATTTACCGCCTCCCTAGCGCCATCTGTCGGCGTCATATCCAACTATATCGAGGTGCCTTGTCTCCACGCTGCCGGTGTGTAACCTCACAACAATGGCCAATGGCCTTTTATTAGTTGACACTGTATAGTTTGTAGTTCTCCCACAAGTTTTAATGTATATTATGTTCCATAAGAAAAAAATATTTATGTTTTTTGTATGTTTTTAGCACCAGATTAATAATATTATAATGCCTTCCGGACCCAAAGGTTCAATGCCGGTACTATTTGTACCATACGTAAATTAGCTCCCAAACTAATCTGAATGATCACACTAATATATAGTATCATTATAATAAAACAATAAATCACACCAACTCCGAAAAACCTAGAAGATACACCAGAAGGTCCTATTTACAATGCTACTTCTAAAACAATCCTCCCACCTACGCTTCGGTCTACATCTCGGACTTTTACCACTACCCTCAGTGCTATAATATTCTTATCGGTCCTTTAAAATGTCCAACGTTCCAAGCCCTTTTCAACCTAGGGAATGCTATCACTTGCATTGTATTTATACATTAACTGAATCCACAATCTGCAATCGTTCGGTATATTGTCTGTATTCTGCAGTGACCTCCTTTTTTGGGCTGAATATTCCGCACAATACCTTATTATCGAATACCTTAATACGTTGTTCATCCTTCAATGCCTTTTGTATTTTCTTGAAATATAGATTTATTTTTAATAAGATTGAAGCGTTCTAATATAATATATAATACAAATAAAAATTTTGAAAACTGACTTAGTTTTTACATTATAACTAAGTTGATAAGTTAGGACTTCACCCAAAAATATTACTGAGTAAGGTATCATATGGAAAATACTGGCATTTAGGTGGCTCTTGTTTTGCGTTGGGGTACGAATAAGTGAGTCTTGTCTGGCCAATTTTCAAATAAGGCAATATACTAAGATCTTTGTCTTTAATTTACAAATCATAAAAGTAAAAATAAAATACCAGCTGTTAACAGACTCGGATCGACCATGTGGAAGGAGAGTGTCAGACCCCCTGGGCCTCACCCAGCCTTTATAAAGTAAGCAATTGAGGAAGAACTTGGAGGCTGAGCGTGATCCAGGACACATCACTTTCTTGCACAACGTTCGTCTAGAAACAATACAGTCTCTACCATTTACATATAGCCCAAGACCGTTCATGGGCGTAGTGGTAAAGGTTAAATATGCAGAAAGGATATTATTTAATAATAAGAGAGCTGGAGGCAGGAAACGGCGAGGAAGACCACGAAAAAGATGAATAGAAGGAATTGAATAAATGAGAACAAAGAACAAAACAACGATTAGGCAAGGAGGTGACGTCCTAAGTCACGCTCAACAGCTAGATTGGGTATCCTATTTTTATAAAGGCTGGGTGAGCCCCAGGAGGGTCCTGGATCCTATATGATCCATCTCCGGCTGCAAACAGACTAAATAAAAGTCTTGCCCGCAGCGGGATTTGAACCAGGATTACCGGCATGGCAACTCAGTGCTCTACCACTGAGCCACTCCACTCCCTTTCCGCATTTCCGCATATTATTAAAAAATAACAAATAAGCAATAAAAAAGGTTTAGATAGCAATGCCATATCAATTGTGATCTATTTTGAAAATAACAGCTGATCCAGAAATGAGTTGAGATATATACTTGAGGCATATCTGTTTGGCTCATATAGTTGTTTGTTTATTTAACGTCGCTTTATGCTGCTATGGCTAATCGGACGATGCTACAGTGGGAGCTCTAAATTTTGCCTACCCAGGTTTAATTGGGACAGGGATTATAAAGATCGGGACCACGTTTAACGTTCCCTCCGAAGGACGACACAACCAAGGATTTTGTTTGTTTGTTCATTTAACGTCACTTTATGCTGCTATGGCTAATCGGACGATGCTTCAGTGGGAGCTCTAAACTTTGCCTATCCAGGTTTAATTAGGATAGGGATTTTTAACGAGTAACTGACATCGTACAGGCTCGGAACCCCCGTTTAACGTCCCTTCCGAAGGACGGCGTAACTAAGGATTTTTTACTCCCTTAAAAAAATCCTAGGGCCACCTGCCGGGCTACGAACCCGCGATCTTAGGTTTAGTAGTTTGTTACGCTAACCACTAGACCACAGATGACCTTACCAAGGATTTCTACTCCCTCTTCTGGGGTCCCCTGCCGGGCTACGAATCCGCAATCTTAGGCTTTTCTAGTTGTTGAGGTGGATTGATCATTTTTTATTTCTTATACTTGATATTGTTTTTCAAATGTTAAGGCTAGTCCAGTTTTCTGCAACGAAAATCCTCCTAAATGATGTCTTGAAGTTAAAATAAATTCCTTAACCGGATCGGAAATAGAGTTACATTGAAGCCAATTAAATGATAGGAGTAGCCAACTGCCGAGAAGAAGGAGGGACAGGAGGTCAGAATAAACAACTCCACCAACAAACAATAAACAACGCCACCAACAATAAACAACGCAACGAAAAATAGCCCATCCCTCCCCACTCTAGCTGGGTGTCCTTTAAATTGAGCTCAGTCTTTAATTCCACCAATTAATTTCAGCTTTAAATAATCTACTTTTTATTCGGCCAGTTAAATTCAGTTTAAATAGTCTTCTTCACGGAAGAGTTTAATCTCAATATGAGCTTATGTGAAAATCATCACTGTAGATATATTCCTTCTTAGCTATACATATAGCTACATTTGATCACTAGAAATTATTTTTTCGGTTGTTTTGTAAATTATTTTCTGACAGTGCTATCTGCTTGTAAGTTATTTTGAATATGACTTGCCTAGCTATTTTATATCTTACTAGTATTTCTAAACCAACATACGTCAAAAACCTACATTTTTGGAAAACGGTAAAACTATTAGTGAGCCTAGAATAGCATTAGGACACTAAGAATGACACAAGTGCCATCTGCCTGACATGCTCTGCCGCTGAGGCTAGGTTTGTACAGTTTTGATGAGCTCTAACGAGATATTTACACATTTTTTTCATGGTCATAACTCACCACTGAAAAGAACAAAACAAATTTTGTATTCTGTCACTTTAGAAATACTGGTGCGATACATTCCCTAGCTCCTTTCTGAATGGCTCCCATTTGATATCCATTACAGTGAATAATTTACTGGACGTCTTAAGTTATAAACTACTCTAAATTAAATAGGGATATCACTATTTTTTTCTATTTACTTTGCCTGGCATTTTAGTATTATTTATATTACAAAAATCATTAATTTTTATTTTTAAAGAGAAAATATAGGCCCTCGGCCGGGATTCGAACCCGGAACCTCTGTCTCTCCGTGACAGCGCTCTACCATTTGAGCCACCAAGGCCGGCTGCCGGCAGAGGACAAATCTTTTCTCTTATCCGATCCCATGTCCTCGTGTTCTCGCAATTTTTGCAATGAATAAACTTGAACGAAAGTTCGGATTTGTCCTCTGCCGGCAGGCGGCCTTGGTGGCTCAAATGGTAGGGCACTGTCACGGAGAGACAGAGGTTCCGGGTTCGAATCCCGGCCGAGGGCCTGTCTTTTCTCTTTAAAAATAAAAATATTTAAAAATAAAACAAATTGACCAATAATTATAAAAAATTAAAAATCATTAATATTTATTAGAAATTATCCAACATTAAATATTGATGTAGTTATTAAATATATAATAATGCAAATGAAAGGCAAAGTATATACTGCAAGATTATACTTATTGCAAGATGCATTATCCCTATTCATTTTTGCGGAGTATACGCGTATTATGTATTTAGAGTATTACAATGGTTTAAGGTTTATTGTTTGTATTCTGAAAATTAAAATAAAGCTAGTAAGTTAAAAATAATATATTCTGTTATATGTGACACCATTTAGAATATTAGGAATATGCGAATAAATTTTAGGTTAGGTCACAGAGCAGGTAACATAAGTGTTACCGAGATCTGTACCTCAAGAAGGTAGAACAGCTAAGATTTAAGATGTAAGCACTCATATATACATATATATATATATATATATATATGACCATGATCACTACATAATAAAAGTAACGTTATTTTATCAGATGTAAAAGTATTTTTATTTACCACCAACTCCCAGCCAATGAATAACGTCCACCTTTGGAAAAGAGAGGGATATATATTTGTAATAAATTATTATATAGCATCATTATATTATTATGTTTATTTTACTGTCCAATTTTCTCAGGGAAAGTTAAGATCCTTTGATCTAAATAATTTTGAAATAATAATATGGTTTGCCACCCTCAGATCGTTGCCATTGAGCTACAGTAATTCTGCAATCAGTAGTGGCTTAAAACATTGTTTTAAAATATATTAAATAATATTTTTATTAAATTATATTAAATGATATATTAAAAATAATTATTAAAACATATCCTCTCTTTTCCAAAGGTTGACGATGTTGACAGACTAGGAGTTGTGCTGATCATAGTTACAAGTTATATATCTACTTACAAAAAAGTGAGCCCTTTTGTTATATGTGAGTGGTTACACCTTGAGTGTCTCGGCTTCTTGATCTGTGACCCTTAACCGATATATATACATACTTCTAGCATTCCAAATTGTGCCACATACAGTACCTCAACCTGGTAAACCACCAAATGACACTTCATCATACCGACCCATCAGCCTGCTTCCTATTCTTTCCAAAATTTTTTAAAAGATCCTCCTGAAACGAATCCTACCCATAATCGAATCCAATATTCCTTTACATCAGTTTGGATTCCGTCACAGGCACTCGACGGTCCAGCAGGGTCTCCGAGTTGTCGATCACATATCCTCTGCTCTTGAAAGTAAACAGTATTGCACAGGCGCATTTCTGGACGTAGCACAAGCTTTCGACCGGGTATGGCATGCCGGTTTGCTGTTCAAGCTCAAAACTCAGTTACCTCAATCCTTATTCCTAGTCCTTCGATCCTACCTCTCTGATCGCTACTTCCAAGTGCGCTGTGGTAACGAATACTCCAATCTTTACCCAATTCAAGCTGGAGTCCCCCAGGGCAGCGTCCTATACATATTGTACACCGCTGATATCCCAACTACTCCTGAAACCTTCCTTGCAACGTTCGCAGACGACACAGCCATCCTATCATCTCATCCAGATCCTGAAATGGCTTCCTCGAACCTCCAAAGGAACCTTTCACTCATTGAAATTTGGTGTAACCAATGGCGGATCAAAGTCGACGAGGAAAAATGCAAACACGTGACTTTTACACTTCGCCGGGGAACATGTCCTTCTGTCCAATTCAACGAAACCATCCTGCCTATTTCCGACACAATACGATACCTTGGCTTCTTCCTAGACAAAAGACTTACATGGAATCCTCATACCAGACTCAAAAGACAAGAACTTAACAGCCAATGTTTCAGCCAACTATACACATTACTATGTAGGGCCTCCCATCTTTCAATAGATAATAAACTACTAATATACAAGACGATCATCAAACCTATCTGGACCTATGGACTGGAACTGTGGGGGACCGCAAAAAAATCAAATATCAGACGCATTCAATCCTTTCAATCCAAAGTGCTGAGAACTATTGTCAACGCTCCTTATTATGTCTCCAACAAAACCCTCCATAATGATCTCAAAATTCCTTTTGTCCTCGACCTCATCCCTACTAAATTCTCAAACTTTCACCAAAACCTTGTCTGTCATCCCAATCCCCTGGCTCAGTCATTATCCAGTTCCACACATCCATACAATCCACCCCGCCGCCTAAACCGGCAATGGCTTCGAGACTTGTTATAATAATGCTATTTGGAGTACTGGCACTGACCAGATTCTCCACTCACGACCTGTGTGTGTGTGAAGCGCCCTTAACCAGCTTCCATTGGTGTTTAATGCCAGTGACGCGGCTGAGAAAGGGAGCTGGGGTCTCCCGGACTCCTGCTTTGCTCTCATTCATGAGGAAGAAGCTCAGTTCGGGGACCCCAGGCAAATTGTAAATAGAGCATGAATGTGTACAGTATATTTCTTTTATGTTTTATTTATTATTATTATATTTTTTTTTATTATATATATTTTTTTTTACTTTATTTTTGTATATATTTTTTCGCTTGTATATATTTATTTATGCATTTATTTCGTTTATATTATTGATTTTTTATGGAATGATTGTAGCTACATAGCACCATTACTTATTGCCCACAAGAGGCAGATTGTAATGCTTCAATAAAGTGTTTTCTTCTCTCTCTAAAACAGTACCTCAGATGTAGCGATCTCAGGTAGGCATCCCATATTTTTAATTTAAAATTATTCAAATCAAAGAATAATAACTCTCCCTGAGATCATTGTTCATAGCAATTCCTACTGTGTATCATATAAATCTGAAGAATACGATTATCTCTAAAAGTAAATAAATAGAGAAAAGTAAGGATAGAAACAAAAGTAAATATATCACAATGTTTATTTCTTTTCAAATTGAAAAAGCCTTAGAATGGTACGGAAGGGGAGAGAAAGCGAATGCTGGGGTGAATCTCTAATAGGCGAGCTGAAGCGATGGGGGAATCGGGAAGAGGGTCCGACCACTTGGCGATAACCGCGGCTACAATCAATGCCACAGTCAACAACGTTCGATAAGAGTTGTATATAGCTCAAAATAAAGCTTGTACAGGTATAAATTGATGATAATAATATATATATATATATATATATATATATATATATATATATAACAAGACACTAACACAATGTTTACTGACAAAAAGTGAAGTCAACCACACCATGGATTTGCCAAGTGGAAATGATTTAGAATAAGCGGAAATAGAACAATGTGACGTTACTAAAAAAAAAAAAGATTTTTTTTTTTTAGTAACGTCAATTGTTTGGGAAAAGCTTAGAAAAGCTTTTTTTTTTTTTTTTAATATTTTGTTTTATTTTAAAATATGTACAAATTTTAAAACATTGGTGGGATAATCCCTTACAATGAAAATGAGTTCACATTACAACGGTTACTGATTAATATGTTTTTGTTGTTGGTAAAATTTAAAAAACCAACAGAAAAGAGAGTACATAGGATTTACTTAAGACAAAATTTATGTATAACATAATACAAAATGCATATTATTTATAATAGTATGTGTTTTGTTCGTTTGTGTCTGTATTTTGGTGTTGTTGTTTTTGTATAATTTCCTATTTCTTGTATGAGTGTGTTGTCTGAAAGTTGGCATGAGGTGAAGAATCTGAGGGTTTGTTGGTGTATGAATTTTTGTATTGTTGGGATATCCAGTTCTTTGTGCATTGTGGTGATTTTAGTATATTTTGGATAGTTTTTTAAAGTGATCTATGAGAAGGTAGCGTTGAAGAGACCAGGAACGAAAAAGAATCTATGGAGTAATAGATGAAGGAAATTTGGTAAAAACGACGTGATCCTTTGCGTAATACTTTGCGTGATCCCCCTGGCTCCATTACTACTGAATAAGATAATAATAATGGAAATAAAGGAAAATAAATATTATACTTCCAAATAAATATCACCGATATTATTCTCAGTTTATAAGGCGGAAATCGTTACAGCCAAATACAAATAATCTACTGTGGCGGCGACATCGCCATCTACAGTAGATCATTGAATGCTGAGAGAGCTCTACGTCAGGCGGAGGTGGCCTGTGAGGAAATAACTAAAAGACTGGACGGATTGAATATTACAGTTAATCCCAAGAAGACCGACTGTATTATTCTCTCCTTCCAAAAGAATAAGCGCCCTCTACCTAAGGTTTATAGAGTAGCAGGCAAAGTTAACAAACCTGCGAATAGGATAACGTATCTCGGTGTTACCCTCGACCGGCACTTGGCGTTATCCCAACATTGCAATAAGATCAGGTCGGTGAGAACCAAATCTTACAGGCTAAATCATCTTTTAACCTCACCGAACTTATCACTCCCCCTCAAAGTAAAGATCTATAAGGCAGTTATTCGACCAGCACTCCTTTATGGGGCGCCTATGTTGAATAACATTTCGCCAACAACCTCAAAAAGGCTCCAACAATTTCAAAACCGTATGCTGAGGCGTAGAGTAAGGCACACTTCTCTACAAAGGACGAAATCAGACATAATACACGAGACTCTCGGACTCCCGACGGTAACGGACTTCATCACACGGAGGCATATCGAGTTCTTTGATAGCCTCCAACACTGCACGAACCCACTATTCAATGCACTTGCACCGACAGGCCTCAGCGCTGGCAAACACACGTACAGACACTCAACAAGGACTGAATAAACTACTAACAAACTCCAATCAGAAAGAACTATTGAGCCCCATCACTAGAACTCCACTCCTACGATCGAATTAATCAAGAAAATCCTCTCTTAAAATGCAACTGGTGCAGTAAAGGAGATGGTTTCTATCCTTACTATTTTATTTTCAACAGAATTATAAAAGCCAAGGGTTTAGGGAAAAAAGAACGTCCAAAAATGTACATAAAAAAATAAATAAATCTTTAAAAAAATCTGTACCGCTTGCATTATCTGTACATGTTATTGATTATAATGATTCTATAACAATGATTTCCAGGGATGTGATTCGCCCGGGGTGATGTGATGGTTATCACCCTCAACCACCAGGTTTTCCCCCATTTAAGGGTACTCACTTTGTGGGTACCGGATGAGCCCAAGGTGGGTCTGTAGATCCAACAGGGTTCATCCGTGACTGTTATCAAATTAAATAAGTTATCTGCCACTTCCGGATTTGAACCGATAGCATATGAATTCAGCAAAGCAACGCAGCATTCCTCATAACCAAATAGGAAATTAACCTGTATGAATATCTCAAAACAAAAAATTAAAAATGGAATTCCTTGATGGTTTGTAGTGGTACAGATTGTAAGACGAATAATGCTAACAAATAATATACATAGTAAATGCAAAATAGAATTTGCAGTTCATATTTAACTTAAATATCCTTGTACATAGGACTTAAACGGAATCTACAGTTCCTGGCCATATTAATGTGACCACCAAGAACGATTATTTTATTTTTGTTTTTCCCAATTTTTTTTATATACTTTCGCGTGTCTTCTGTTTTAAGTAATGGCAACACTGTTATAAGTTTTTTAAAGTATTTTTTGTTTTAGTAATGGCAGGATTGGTTTTAGTACAACCATTTTGTTTTACCATTGACGACGTGCATAATTTGTGTTTGAAATTTTTGTGGATTTATTGTATCTTTTTCATTAAATACAAGTCGGATTCGGTAAGTTTATTATTGATTTATTATTTGTATCATATATTTTAACTATTTTGATAGTTTTTTTTTTCATCAATATGTAAAATAGGGTGTAAATAGGGTGACACCACAAAATATTAAAAAAAATAAAGATTTATTTTCGAAACTATTTTTTTCAATTTCATATTATTATCAGCTAACTAACTTACCCATAAAACTAATATTTAAACTCGATTTACATCATTACGCATACAAAAAGATAATGCAAACATGTAACAAGAACGAATCTATCCAGTGGTCACATTAATATGGCCATGTACTGCATTATCTATATCAAGTAATTAGTTATATGTTATATGTGAAATAATTAAGGGAACTTTCATAGAGATCTTATCGATAATAGAATCAAATAAAATAACTTGATAAGAGTGAGAGGGGGGGGGGAGGGAGAGAGAGAGAGAGAGAGAGAGAGAGAGAGAGAGAGTGAGAGAGAGAGAGAGAGAGAGAGAGAGAGAGATAGTGGGGGTGAGGAGGGAGGGAGAGAGGGAGAAATAGGAGACCGTGGAAGGAATCCCTAGAAGAAAGTGTAGATAAGAGGTATCGACAAGCGACCCCCGCCTTCCACTTCTTGGGGGACCTTAGAGGGTCTGTAATTGCTAGGATTGTATGCCGGCCTGGGGTCTTCAGGGTCTGCGGGTGGCAGTGCTGCCAACAGGAGGATAGGGGAGTGGGATTTATTGAATTGTAAAGGTGCCATCTTGTCATCTCCTATCACATATATACCTTATTGATCCTTGATATGATAAGAATCCTGGCGAGATATATTCAGTAAAACCCGAGGATACAGCAGGAGCCGGTTCTATTTACAGGGTTTATTTACATTAATAATTTATATCAAATCCGTGCACGACAGTAGTTCAAGAAAATTTATATATATAGAGAGAGAAGGGGTTATAAATAAGTTGATGGATTAAGAAAACAAAATTAACTAAAGAGATATTTGGAGAGACCGAATAAAACAATGGGATTTATAAATTAAATAATTCCAGAATAGGAAATATAAATAATACAAATAAATATAGAGTATTCTAATTAATAGATATTTTTTAAAAATCAAAAATGGTGTTTTGAATATTGAAAACATTTTTGTCTTCAGTAACTTTACAAACAATGTTGAAAATATAGATACCAACTTTAGATCAGACACAATGTTAAGTTCTCATCAAACCATTCGGATCGTTTAGGCCAGTGTTCTTCAACCTTTTGCACCTGGGTTCCGGTAAAAATAGAATAAATCTTTCGCGGGCCAACTGAAAGCTAAGACAAATAAAAACCAATAATCTTGTAGATATTATTTTTTATTATAGAATATGTTACATTTATACCAATTACATTTATTAGTGCGATATCTGCTGATGCTTCTTTGATACAACAGTTGATATTCAGATGAGGCTTCTGCGTTGTTTCTGAGAGACGAAGCGCTGCATAACCATCTATTCGGTTTCTCTGTTTGGTTTTTATTACAAACATGGCTGAAAAAGTCTTTTCACATAAATAGGAAGTCGACAAATTTACAAATAATTTGATAGCTTTATAACTCAAAGTTGGATATTTTTTCTAGCGATATCCAAAATTGAGGCAATGAATGCATTTTATGTCTGGAGACAACTCGATCAGCTTTTCTTTTTCATGAAGATCAAAAAGAAAAGTGCACATGAGTTTATGTCTTCCGAGAATGGATTATTAATCCAGAGGTTACCTTTACGAGGATCTTCATTTTCTGGAAAATACTTATTCAAATTTTCAGCTAATGCTTTTAAATGTTGCTTTATTATAGTAAATATGACTTTCGTGTTCACATCAGCAGCAATCGAAAATTCATCCAAAAGAGAAAACATGTCTACATCTTTCTCTTGTAAGCGACTATTTCTTCGTTTTGAACGCATCCATTTTATTTCTTAAAGTAAAAATATGTGTATATGAACCCTACACAGAAATATTAACTTCATTAAGCAGACTGAATATGTCCGCCATTATATTGTTATTTTACATTGTATTTGTATAGTTTTATACATAATACGTCACGGTGATTTACTATTTGAC